>CM076578.1:1942005612-1942311617 GCA_034641835.2 Pinus albicaulis
CAAAGCCTTAGGGAACCACTTGTCCTCTCGTACCCAAATTTTAACAATCCCTCTTACCGAGGAAAGTGTTCCTCACCACTCTCATCTTGTCTCTGAAATAGACATGCTTGCCCCGTCGTAAGGCTTTGGTGAAAATGTCTGCTACCTACTCATCTGTGGGAATATACTCAAGCTTTACAGCTTCGTTTTGAACATAGTCTCTGATGAAATGATATTTGATCCCGATATGCTTTAACCTGTCGTGAAAAACTGTGCAACTTTGATTATCACAGTAAATCACTGAAGGTCTCAATGCCCGACCACATAAGACCAAACAACATCTTGCAAAGCCATATGGCCTCACAACTAGCCAAACTAGCTGCCATGTACTCTGCTTCCGCTGAACTCAATGCAACTGACTGTTGCTTCCGGCTGAACCACGACACAACTGCCGAACCCAACCCAAAACAACACCCTGAAGTGCTCTTCCTATCAGAAACACAACTTGCCCAATCTGAATCAGTGTACCTTGGCAGTCTCACTCCATCTCCCTGTCTATAATCCAGACCAAAATCCATTGTCCCTTGCAAGTAACGAATGTGTTTTGTAGCCACCCAGTGCACTCTCCTGGGCTCACACATGAACTGACTCATCATGTTAACTGTAAAACATATATTTGGTCGAGTGTTGACCAAATACATCAAAGAACCAATCAGCTATTTGTCAAAAATAGGATCCACCAACTCGAAATTTGAAGCATGAAGCTTCTTCCAGTTAGTGATCATAGGTGTAGACATGGGTTTGTAATCCTCCATGTGAAATCTACTAAGAATGTCCACAATATACTTCACCTATCCCAGGAAGAAATGCCCCTCCTCCTGCCACACCTATGTTAGAAAATTATATATTACAGAGCAATGGAACAAATAAAATATATGCAGAAACACAAACACACAAAACACATAAAACCATAGAAACACAGATATATGTGGTTCACCCAATTTGGGCTACGTCCACCCCGAACAGCCAATCCTTCCTTTCTATTATCCAGCAAAATGAAGAGACAAAACCTACAACAGATTTGTTGTAATATCCGTTGTTCTCTCTCTCAGTCTCCCTATCTATTTCTTGCTCTGAGAATACACATACAATACACAGCCGCAATACAATACTCTCATACAAGCAAGGGGTCGTCTTCTAGGGCAAAAAACCCTAAATCAAACATAACTTCTACCGTTAGATCATCCGCCTAATGAACGGCCCAGATTGAATAGAAATTACTATACTTTTACAAGGCAATTTTACACCTGTTTTTAGCTTCGGGGACATTGCCCCCGAAACCCCCCACTAGGGGAGGCTCCATAAACTCGCAGTCGCCCCCCCCCCCTGGACCCCCTAGGCAGCGTACAATTATGGGCGGCATTGTCACCCCATTAAGGTACAGGGGTCCATCACTGTGATACAAAATAAACAAGATCATCAAGCTCCACACCCAACAATCTCCCACTTGGAGACTGATTGTAGCAACTCCACCGCTGCTTCATTTGCTGGACAATGACTCCACTTTGGACCTAGTTGTTTCTCATCTTCATCATCATACTTGAAGACCAATTGAAACTGAGCATATTCTCAGTTTCTCCCTGGTTACAACTTTTGTTAGCATATCTGCAGGATTCTAGCTAGTGTCTATCTTTTCCAGCTTTAACTGTCCATATTCCAACACTAACCATATGAAATGGTACTTGAGCTATATGTATTTAGTCCTGGAATGAAATGCTGAGTTCTTTGCAAGATAAATGACACTTTGGCTATCACTATATAATGTGCCCATATCATGCTTCTTACCCAATTCATCCATAAACCTTTGTAACAAAATCATTTTTTACTAGCCTCTGTAGTAGCAACATACTCTGCTTCTATTGTTGAAAGTGCAACAACACTTTGGATTTTTGAGACCCAACTAACATTTGTTCCACCTACAATAAATACATACCCTGTAGTGCTCCTCCTGTTATCTCTGTCACCTGCCATATCTGCATCAACATATCCCTGTAGAGCAATGTCTGAACCACTAAAACATAATGCTTGATTTGTGGTACCTCTCAAATATCTGAGAATCCATTTCACTGCCATCCAATATTCTTTTCCTGGATTGTTCATGTACCTGCTTACAACTCCCACTGCATGTGCAATATCAGGCCTTGTGCAGACCATTGCATACATTAAGCTTCCAACTATTGATGCATATGGAACTTTAGACATATAATCCATTTCTTCTTGGGTCTTGGGGCACATCTCCTTATTAAGTTTGAAATGGCTAGCAAAAAGTGTACTAACTGGTTTTGCATTCTGCATATTTAATCTTTTCAACACCTTTTGTATGTACTCATTCTGAGACAGTGTTAATTTGTGATTTTTCCTGTCTCTAGTTATTCTCATACCAAGGATTTGTTTTGCAGCTCCCAAATCTTTCATTGCAAAGGAATTTGCCAATTTTCTTTTGAGCACATTTATTTACTGTATGTTAGACCCTGCAACAAGCATGTCATCTACGTACAATAACAATATAATATAGCTGCCATCATTTTGCTTTTTCAAATAAACAAAATGATCAAAGTGGCATCTAGTATAACCTTGTTTAGACATAAACTTGTCAAATTTTAGATACCACTGCCTTGGAGCCTGTTTTAAGCCATACAAGCTCTTCTTTAGCCTGCACACTAATTCTTCCTTCCCTTTGACCTCATATCCTTCTGGTTGCTGCATATAGATCTCTTCCTCCAAATTTCCATGGAGAAATGTTGTCTTTACATCTAACTGTTCAAGATGCAAATCTTCCGCTGCTACAAGACTTAAAATAGTTCTGATTGAAGTCATCTTAACAACAAGAGAAAATATTTCATCAAAATCAATACCTTTCTTCTGTGCAAACCCCTTCACCACAAGTCTAGCTTTGTACCTATGTTTTCCTCCATCTTCTTCCTTCAGCGTGTAAACCCATTTATTCTGCAATGTTGTTTTACCTGCAGGCAACCTGACTAAGTCCCAAGTCAGGTTATGTATTAAGGAGTCCATCTCTTCTTCCATGGCTGGCTCCCACTTCTTCCTGGTTTCAACCTGCATTGCTTCTTCATAACATTCAAGTTCACCAGAATCAGCCAACAATAAATAATATAATGAAGGAGAGTATCGTTCAGGGGGTCTACTTATCCTGGAAGATCTTCTGACACCACTTTCAAGTGTTTGAGGTGTCTGTTGCTGTTGTGGTGGTAGATGTTGTTGTGGCTGTTGATTATTATTATTTTCAGACACCTTTACTTTTTTTGTGATCTCATCAAGAGCTATGTATTCTTTGTTTTCTTTTTCCTGTTTTTTTTCCTGCAACTGATTCTTATACAAGACCTTTTCATTGAATATTGCATCTTTGCTCCTAATGATTTTGTGATTTTCATAATCATATAAGTGATAACCAAAATCATTAACACCATATTCAATAAAAGTACATTTCTTTGATTTTGCCTCAAGCTTTGTTCTGTTTTCTTTATTAATATGGACAAAGGCCTCACAGCCAAAAGGCTTTAAAAAAGAGTAGTTTACCTTTTTACCTGTCCATGCTTCCTCTGGAATACCACCATCCAAGGAACTTGAAGGTCCTCTATTTATTAGATAAATAGCAGTATCTACAGCATCTGAAGGCAATCCTGCGTGCAATCTCATGCACCTTGCACGCTCCATTGTTTTGTTCATCCTTTCTGACACACCATTTTCTTGTGGTGTTCTTAGAACTGTCTTCTCTCTGCGAATTCCATGCTCCGAACAGTACTGATCAAACTCTTTGCTGCAATATTCACCTCCATTGTCTGATCTGAGACACTTCAACTTCTTTCCTATCTCAATCTCAACCAAAGCTTTCCATTACTTGAAAGTATCAAATACATCAGATTTATTTTGAATACAATAAATCCAAGTTTTTCTAGTTGCATCATCAATAAAAGTAACATAATAACGATAGCCACTGAGAGATGATACCTGAGCAGGTCCCCATACATCTGTATGCACAAGCTCTAATTTTTCGCTCTTCTTTTCTTTCCCAACTCTGAGAAATCTGGCTCTCTTCTGTTTTCCATAAATACAATTCTCACAGAAATCCAAATCAACATTCTTCAAACCCACCAAAAAATTTCTTGAGTGAAGAATCTTCATCCCCATCTCACTCATGTGTTTGATCCTATGATGCCATAATGTTGCATCTGCTCCTTTGGAAGTTAAAGCATTAACAAAGTTAGAAATACCATTGCATAAATACAATGTACCAACCTTTTCGCCTTTTGCTATTACCAGGGCTCCTTTAGCGACCTTCCAAGTTTTATCTGTGAAAGTTGTCACACTACCTTCTGCCTACCTGTTGAAATGATTTTTCCGGATCTTGGAACATACCTTACCTCCTTTAATAGCCATTGGTTTCCAGTGCGTTGTTTACAAGAACTTTACCCATTCCAACAATTTTACAGGGTTTATCATCACCTAAATGAACTTGTCCAAAATCTCCATGAACATAGTCATGAAAATATTCCTTATCAGGTGTGGCATGGAATGAGGCCCCTAAATCTACCACCCAGGAATCAATAACATTTTCGAATGAAAGAATCAAAGCATCTTGTAACACATCACATGTCATATTTGCTTCGTGATTGTTTTCTTGTTGTGCGTCTTCTTTTTTTCCCTTCCGAGATCTACAATCTTTCTTTAGGTATCCTTTCTTTCCGCATTTCCAACACACTATCCCTGATCTGGACTTAGATTTGTCTTTCCTTGATTTACTGCGATATCCCGAGCTCTTTCCTCTTTCCATTTTTCTTCCCCGGACTCTGCACTCAAAGCATTACCCGATGTCTCACTGGAGCTTTTCCGTCGCATTTCCTCGCTAAGGATAGCACCGACAACATCATCAAACTTTAAAGTACTAGATCTAGAGACAAAGTTACTAATGGCCATAACTAAACCATTCCAACTTTCTGGCAATGACCACAGAAATAACAGAGCCCTAACTTCATCATCAAAGTTTACCCCTACAGAACTTAACTGACTGGTCACTATATTAAAATCATTTACATGGTTTGCAACAGATCCACCTTCCGACATCTTCATATTAAATAAACGTTTCATAAGAAATACATGTTTGAGGCCGATGGTTTTTCATATAGTTTTCGCCAATGCCTTAATCAAACCCTCTGTTGTTGTTTCCTTCGAAATATTGAAGGCTACCAATGCCGCGAGGCACAACCGTACTGTTCCGAGTGCCTTTCTATCAAGAATCTCCCATTCTGCGCCTGTCATAGTCGTCGGCTTCTTTGTTTTTCCGCTCAATGGTAGGTACAGATCTTTCTGATACAGATAATCTTCCATTTGCATCTTCCACAGCAAGAAGTTTTGGCCGTTAAATTTCTCGACCCTAAATTTACCATCTTTCGCCATTGCTTCCAATCAAACCAGGAACCCTTCTTTCCTACGAGTTTATCAGCCAAATACACCTTCGGCTCTGATATCAGTGGTTAGAAAATTATATATTACAGAGCAATGGAACAAATAAAATATATGCGGAAACACAAACACACAAAACACATAAAACCAGAGAGACAGATATACGCGATTCACCCAGTTGGGCTACGTCCACCCCAAACAGTCAATCCTTCCTTTCTATTATCCAGTAAAATGAAGAGACAAAACCTACAGCAGATCCGCTGTAATATCCTCTGTTCTCTCTCTCAGTCTCCCTATTTGTTTCTCGCTCTGAGAATACACATACAATACACAGCCGCAATACAATACCCTCATACAAGCAAGGGGTTGCCTTCTAGGGAAAAAAACCCTAAAGTAAACATAACTTCTACCGTCAGATCATCCGCCTAATGAACGGCCCAGATTGACTAGAAATTACTATATTTTTACAAGGCAATTTCACATCTATTTTTAGCTTCGGGGGTGCTACCCCCGAAATCCCCCGCTAGGAGGGGGCTCCATAAACTCGCAGCCGCCCCCCCCCCTGGACCCCCCAGGCAGCGTACAATTACAAGCGACATTGCCGCCCCATTAAGGTACAAGGGTCCAACGCTGTGATACAAAATAAACAAGATAATCAGGGTCCACACCCAACAACCTCCAATCCCAAAAAGTAACGGATCAAGCCAATGTCCTTCATCTCAAACTCTGAAGCAAGATCTCTCTTGCAGCCCTCAATGAGTCTCTCTGCCCCTGTAATGACCAAGTCATCCACATACAACACTAGAATGAGATGCTCCTCACCTATCACAATAAATTATAGGTTCAGATTAGCATCACTATTTGTGAAACCCAACTCCTGCAAGTATGTATCAATCCTCGAGTACAAAGCTCTAGGAGCTTGCTTCAGTCCATAGAGTGCCTTCTTCAATCTGCATACATGGGACTCCTTCCCATGCACCTCAAAGCCCTGCGGCTGCTCAATTTAACCCTCCTCATGTATGCAGCCATTGAGAAATGCGGTCTGCACATCCATCTGGTAGATCTTCCAACCCATCTCTGCTGCTATCGATATAATGGAGCGGATAGATGCATACCCAGCTACGAGAGCGAAGGTTTCCTCATAGTCAACTCCCTCTACCTGTGAGAACCCTCTCGCCACAAATTGAGCCTTGAACTTCTCGATGCTGCCATCTGCAACATGGTTTATCTTGTAAAGCCATTTGGAAGTAACAATTGATTTACCTTCAGGCCTCAACACCACCTCCCAAACATCGTTCTTCATGATAGAATAATACTCCTCCTGCATGGCCTCTCTCCAGACCTGCTAGCTAGCTGCCTCCTCATATAGCTAGAAGGCTCAGAATCAACAATGCTAGTGATCAATGCCATATAGCTACAGAACCGCTCAGGTGGTTTGCTCTCTCTAACCTGTCTCTTTGGCCCAGCAACAGATGAGGCTTCGCGCAAAGTGTCCTAAAGCCACTTGGGCTTCCTCTTCCCTGAGCACACTTCTCCCACCGGAGTGAAAAAATCATCATCGTCATCAGAAGCCTGAACTCCTGAAGGCCTGCCAACTGACCTCATGCCTAAACCTATGCCTGTAGATGCTGAAGTACCGTGTGAACTGTCCATCAGTGGACTACCCTGTGAACTACTCTGCATGCTGCCCAAAGCACCACCCACCTGACTCTGAGAGCCACTACTCACTGATGGACCTGACACTGTAATCGATGTACTTCCTGATCCCTGTCCACTGGATCCCTGTGACGGACTCTGCTACTCCTGAGGATCTGGTGAATCCAATTACTCTAACTCCCATGACCTCCTGAAAGCTCTCTCCTCTAATTTCACATCCCGCCTGACAACAACTTTCCTCTTCGCTGGAATATAAATCTGAAAAGCTTTCGAGGTCTCACTATAACCCACAACGATGCCCTTGTCTGCAGTGGGCTCTAGCTTGGTCCTCTTCTCCTTGGGAACATAGGAGTATGTAATGCACCCAAAGATACGAAGGTGACCAACATCAAGCTTCTTCCTAGAAAAAGCCTCCTCCGGAATCACACTGCCCAAAGCACAATGTGGACTCTTGTTCTGCAAGTACACAGTAGTGTTGCAAGCCTCTACCCACAAAAACAAAGGTAACCCCTGATCATGAAGCATGGCTTTAGCATCCCCTACGATGGATTTGTTCTTCCTCTTCGCAACCCCATTCTGCTGGAGGTTGTAAGGAACTGTGAACTCCCTCTTGATGCCTGCCTCTGCTTAATAATCAACAAACTCACCAAGGGTATATTCTCCTCCATTGTCTAACCTGAGGACCTTGATCTTCCGACCTATCTGAGTCTCCACAAGAGCTTTGAAATCTTGAAACCGCTTGAAGACCTTACTCTTGGTCTTCAAGAAATAAATCCAGGTCTTCCTGGAGTGATCATCAATGAATAAAACATAATACTCATAGCCACTCAAGGATACATGAGACATACGACCACTCACAACGGTATGAAACAAGTCAAGAATCCATGTTGATCTGTTGTCACTGTTGGGAAAAGGGGATTTGGCAAACTTCCCCATAGCACATCCTCTGCACACATCAAGGTGATCAGAACTGAAATCTGGCACACCGGCAGTGATCTCCCGCAATGTCCTCAAGGCCCCATGATACATGTGCCCCATCCTGCGGTGCCAAATCTCCCACAACTCTGAACTACTAGATTTGCTGCTAGTACTGCTACTCAATGCCATCAAGGGCTGGAATGAGAACTTGTACACCTTGGAATGGCGCACACCAATCACTCTAGTTGAAGAAGCTGGAGTTCCACTAGGATATATATGCACCTGCCCTCACCTGAACAACACCTCGTACCCTCTGTCCTCCAATGCTGAAACGGATATAAGGTTCTTCTTCATTCCAGAAACATATAGAACATTCGACACTTTCAAGGGAGGTTTGGGTTCCCTATCAAATGTCAATGTCCCCACACCGACTGCTCTAACAATGTTGTCATCTTTGAATACTACCTCTATATCAGTGCCACTCTCTAAAAGCTTTGAGAAATACTCCCAGACTCTTGTCATATGACGAGAAGCCCCACTGTCAACATACCAAATACCAGAAGATGCTCCGCTAGTGGAGGGAAGTGCACAGTTCCTCTCAACCTGTGTGTCATGATATCTTGCACTAGTGGACTCACAAGCTATGAACCCAACTCTCGGTCAAAGCTCTCTGAGAAGCCCTCTATCTCTGCAGAAGTTGCCATAGTCTTTTCCTTTCCCTTCTTGTTCTTCTTCTCCGGACACACAACTACATAGCGTCCCAACTTCTAACAATTCCAACATTTGACTTTGGAATAGTCCTTCTCCTTGTTTACCTACTTACCTTTACCTTTACCTTTGCCTCCACCTCCACTTGTGGAAGCTTGCTTCTTTCCTTTGCCCTTCTTGCCTCTTGCTAACAATGCTACATTGTCATCCTCCTCCACCTGTTTGGCTGCCCCAAGATGGTTCTTGTTGATCTCATTCTCAATGCAATCATCCCACAACCTCTCCCGGCTGGGAAGGTTTTCCTGTGCAACAATACCATCCACAAAACTCTCCCAAGTCTTGGGAAGACCATTCAAAGTGATCTGCACCAACTCAGTGGGTGGAATGGTCTCTCCAATAGCTGCCAACTCATCTCTCACTGAAGTGATCTTTGTGAGGTATGTTGTAGCACTATCAGTCTTAGCCATTTTGATGGCCTTCAGCTTCTCCCTTAGGACCATTTTTCTGTTTTCATTGGTGCTCTGGTGAATATTGGACAAGGCTATCCACATCTCATGTGCATATGTCTTTCCTCTCACATGAGGAATGACATGGTCTTTAACACCATCCAGAATTAGTCTTTTTCCCTTAGCATTCTTCTTGTTAAACTCTGCCAGTTCAACATGGTCAGCAGATATTGCTACTTGGTGTTGTGTGGTATGTACCATTATGCCCCAGACTTCTGCCTCCTCAAAGATGCTCTGGATTCTCTCCCTCCATGCACTATAGTTGCTCTGCCCATCCAACCTATCTCCCACCCTCAAGCCCAAAGACATGCTTGTTGTCCTAACAAACTGAAAATTTCAAAACTGTGGTAAAGGTTCAGTTTTCTGTGTAAAAAATCAGTTTGTTGTAATTTTTCACTTCTTGTCCCAAATTGCACTTTTCAGCCACTCGAGCTCTGATACCATATAGAAATTTCAACCCCACTCTGGTTTTCAGTTTCACCTTATCACTCCCATATAGTTAAATGCCCATTCCCATAATCATACATTCAAAATTCTGGAAAATTAAATTTCTGAAAACACAAATTTGAGAATTTCACAAGCGCTGGAAATGCATAAATAAAAACACAGGAAAATATAACAGCCACACACAGAAAAATAACACTGTGATTTTTGGTCAATGTGACCTTGAAAAAACCCCTACAACTCTTGGGGAAAACCAATTTGAGAGCTCTTCTTTATTTCTGAAAAATGTTTTTATAGTGAAACAGAAATACACAGAAAAATTCCAGCAACCACAAATTTACTTATCTCGAATTCCATGCGTAGCCACCACCTTGACAAACGTGCCAACAATACAACAAAAATTTTACAGCAAAAATTACAGCATTAAATGTTGCACTAACAACCTAGAAAACTGTGCCGAAACAGCTGTACGGACTGCCTTGAAATTTGTGCCAAAACCAACTATACAGATTTCTCGAAATTCATGCCCAGAAAAGTGTTGAATGTTGTCTCGATTTCTATAACTGAAAAACAGTGGTACGGTCCTTGAAATTCTTCCTGAACTGCTGCAATAAATGTGGTCTTATCTCTCCTCGATTTTCGTGACAAGCTGCCTTGAAAATCATGCTCAGATTTTGTTGTACGAACTGCTAAAATAATGCCTTGGGATTCGTGCCAAGGTTCTGCTCTTCTTCTTCTCCCTGCTCAGAAATTCTCCTTGCTCTCTCTTGTTCTTTCTCTCAATCTACTCATGAAATACTGAATGACCTTTTCTCTTCTTTTCTCCTTTTACCCTAACCTTGACTTTTGAGGAATCCCTAAATCCAATGGCTGAGATGGCTTTAGATCAAAAACTGAGAATAAATGTGCATTTAATTCTCACTTTCTAATTTTTAATTCACCCCACTTAAATAAAGACCCACTTAGCCTTTTATTTCCATAGTCACTTTTTCACTTTCTAATTTTTCATTGACTTTAATAAAGTCACTTTAAAATTAGATTGTAACTTTCCCACTTATAAAGTCACTTTTTAAATAAATTGACTTTACCACTTACAAAGTCACTTTAGGAGAAAAGTACAAATAAATTTGGACACTTTTCCCTAGGCCAAAGATTAAAGCCTTAGGGAACCACTTGTCCTCTCGTACCCAAATTTTAACAAAAGTAAACGCAATAGCATCACCAAAATACCTTCTACTCCTATCATTTAAGATTATAACTAATTTTAGGAATTCTTCTCTCCTTGATAGTTGTGATTTCACATTTCTGTCTCCCTTGAGTCATATCTGTCATATATCACATATAGATAATCCATCATGTAAGTCATTGAGGATCCATCCCCTCAACGATCATTTGCATGTCTGTAGGAGCACATAAAGTGAAGTCCAGAGGCAGCATTAAAGGGAGAATACAGTAACTGTCTCTGAAACTAAATTTTTTACATGCTTCAGTGACCAAAAGACCAGCTTGCAAAACATTAGTATACTAATGGACATTGATTCAGCTCTAAGAGTCATATAAACTCAGGACCACAAGTATAAACTTCTCACCAATACAAAGAATGAATGGTTCAAGAATACCTGTAAAAAAATTAAATGATATAACGGTATATGCAATTTTTAATCTTTGCCTCATGATTTGCACTATATTCTCAATAGACTGCAATTTTTAATGACACTTTTCTAGAAATCAAGCATCTTGCAATAAAAAATATGTGATTTTTTCATTGCCTGTCAATAGAAGATTTTTTGCAGTAAGAGACGAGTACTAAGCTATATAAATAACATATTTTTCACCTGCAATCAATTGGGTTACATCTCTAATAAAATGAACAGCCACTGAAGCTATAGGCAAAAGGGAAAAAGGAAGGAAATAACGTTCACCAAAGAAATCAAAACTAATTAACTCAGAACAAAACAAGATTTAACTATTTTTAGGAGAAGACCCAATTGTTTCCCAGCCCCAGAAAACAATCTAAAGCAACCCCGGGGAAGGAAAGAATGTTCACCAAAGAAAACAAAACTCATTAACTCAGGATAAAACAAGATTTAGCTATTTTTAAGAGAAGACTCAATTGTTTCCCAGTCCCAGAAAACAATCTAAAGCAACCCCAAGGAAGGAAAGAATGTTCACCAAAGAAATCAAAACTAATTAACCGAGGATAAAACAAGATTTAGCTATTTTTAAGAGAAGATCCAAATTTTTCCAGCCCCAGAAAACAATCGGGAAGGAAAGAATGTTCACCAAAGAAAACAAAACTCACTAACTCAGGATAAAACAAGATTTAGCTATTTTTAAGAGAAGACTCAATTGTTTCCCATTCCCAGAAAACAATCTAAAGCAACCCCAAGGAAGGAAAGAATGTTCACCAAAGAAATCAAAACTAATTAACCGAGGATAAAACAAGATTTAGCTATTCTTAAGAGAAGATCCAAATTTTTCCAGCCCCAGAAAACAATCTAAAGCAACCCCAAATGCAAAATTATATTCATATCAGCAGAGGTTCAAAAGTGTATTCAAACCTCCTTCATTCATTGCCCGACTAATACAAGGTCTCCATTCTTCACCTTCTCTCGGGTGCTGCCATGCGGCCATTAGCTACAAACATTTACAAAAAATTTGTCAATTATTTGTAGAATAGATGCTCTAAATGTTACATATAATTTCCATCACAAAAACATGATCAGTTCATTTCAATTACCATTCAAAGGGTATTCTAGATCACAGTAAAATTCCTAAAAAAGTAGAACTCGGTACCAAAGCCTAAAAGGAAAAGGAATATCCCCCTATTTGTGAGGTTTCGGATCCTTCAGAGTGCTAACGAGAATGACAGTATATAGCACCAGCCCACGAGAAAATTGTTTAAACATCCAAGGAAAATAGAAAAACAGGGATGTGAAGAGAGGCCTTCTGGGACCCACAAGGTGCAGCAATTGTAAGGAATGGCAAGAAGAGACTGATCATTTAATAATTCACTGTAATTTCACAAAGAAGTCTGGAATCTCCAGGAACTTCAAATGTGAACTGGTGTTTCTGCTGTGATGTACTCGGGAGCTACGTCACATGGTTCCGTTCAGCAATGATTAGGTTCTGTTCGAATTCAAATTCTTTAATGAGGTTCCCAATTAGGTTTCTCTCTTTCTCTCACCATATATATATATATATATATATATATATATATATATCCAATTTTAAGGTCACGGCCAACCCAGACACCAAATTGGTGTATGAGACCCCCTTGTTTGTGGGACAAGGGACCCACCTCCATGCAGCGATTTGACTGCTATGTCTACGAAGGCATACATATTCTACCCCCCTCTGGTTTTGAACCTGTGACCTCTTAGGAGGAAATACATGCTCTTAACCATTAATGCAATCTACTTAATTTACTACTGATTTTTGCATTTGAGGATTGGGTTGGGATGTGTAAGATGATTCTCAGTCTTAAAAAATGTGATGAATTCAAAGTAGCTTCAATTTTTCTCCTCGGAAGCTTAGATTACAAATGCTTATTGGTGAATCCAATCTTTGGGAGCATGTTCTCAAAGTGGTTCCAAAACCTATTGATCCATGTTGTAGATGCAATTTATATTAAATAACAATGCTATATATATATATATATATATGAAAATGATTAAATGATGGTGTTACAACTGATGGCTCTTGGCTTAAATATAGCCTTGGTGCCTTTACCTGAGCAGTAATGAACTTCTGATCGTGCCCCTTCATAAATTAATCCTAATTAATACATAACAATTTAATTTTAATACATAATTTGATTTATATACATAACATTGCCTTCCCCTCACGAAATGCTTTGTCCTCAAAGCATAGACAACGAGGGAAGCTGTTGATGAAACTTTTTTGTTTCCCAAAAAGCATCTTCTTTCGGTAGGCTCTTCTACTTGATGAGATATTCTTTATACTCGAGAATGTAAACGTTTTTCTCTTTTGTTAATTATAGCTTCTGGTTCTACTACAACTTCTCCTTCATTATTCAATGTAGGAAGTGCTATTTGATATTTTCTCAACATCTTTTTTAAGCAAGAAACGTGGAAAACGTTATGGATGTAGTTTGTTTCGGGTAATTTCAAACAGTAAGCGACTTGACTGATTTTCTTGATGATTTTATATGGTTCGTAGAACTTAGCAGCTAGCTTGTTTTTTCCTTCTTGCTTTAATGATAATTGTTTGTAAGGTTGGAGCTTGACATATACCCAATCTCCTTCGCTAAACTCTCCTTCTGATCTATGTTGGTCAACTTGATGTTTCATACAGTTCCTTTCAATATTGAGATTCCCCTTTAGTGTTTGAACGATTTTTTGGTTCTCCTCTAGTTGAAATTTTACTCCTAGAATTTTCATATCATTTATGGCCAATTGTAATGTCCCTTCCTAGATTTTCCTAATGTCTTAAGGAAATAAATTTTGACAATTTTGATTAAGGCTAACCCAAGGCAGTTTTTGGTGGAAGACATAGGAGAAATAATTTATTTGGTTGCTAATGGAATATGGGACCCACATGAAATACACACTGGAGGAAAAAGGAATCCAAATTCCTTTTGGAAAATCGAATTAGTGGAGGGACCCATAAGGAATGCATGGCCAGCAATTATAAAAGGAAGGAATGAAGGAGTCGTTTGGGGTCTTTTGTCTATTTGAGAAATCGAATTGCCTTAGCTGTTTAGCTGAGCCAAGATTGTGTTGTTCAGCACAAGAGCTTCCCAAGGAGAGAAGCTCAACCTATCTTTGGTGGACTTCGAGTTCCACCAAAGGAAGGCTTTCCTTACCTTTCAGACTGGAGGAAACACTACCTACAGTTTCCACGCAATTTTGGGAGCCTAGGACACAGTTTGGAGCCATCACTACGCAGAGGGAGGAGATATCTTGTTGTTGTGGACCAAAGTTGTTGGAGGATTGACCAGAGGAGCCACAGGAGTCATACTTGGCCATTTCAGGAGTATGGGAGCAGCTACAGCCAGAGAGGAACATGCCATACGCAGTTTACATCCATTACATGCAGGGACTATGTCATCACCTCCATGACTGCGCAGTCGTTGGAGTGAAGCCATTTGTAGTAGCATCTGCCGGAAGAGTTTGGAGTTGGGGCGTTGGGAAATCAGTTGGAGGGCCATTGGAGGGAGATTGCGGGAGTTTGTACAACAGTGATTGATAGCAGCAGCCACAATGACAAAATTCGAATTTGGAAGAGGGCCAAGCAATGAAGGACCAATTTTTGAAGGTTGGAACCAAGGGAAACCCTTTCTAGGTTTTTCTAGGTTTTGGGCAAGGATCACATTCCTAGATTCCTAGAATTTTCTGGGTAGTCTAGAGGAGGAAAATCAGAGGGCAAAGTTTGGCAGCAGTGCAATTTTGGAACAGCAGCACAGTTTTTTGGAGTATCTAGATTTGTAGTTGTTGGGCTTTCTTGTACTCATCACATAGTGCTTGTAGCTTGCCTTGTGCAAGCCCAGGTGTATTTTCTCCAACTTACTTATACCTCAGTATCATTATTAATAAAATCTTGGCCAGTTTGAGGATTTGGAGAAATTTATGGTTCATGTGTCTAAGTTTCTGAAAATTTCTGAGTTTATATATTTGCATGTCTTTGTTATCATTGTAAATTTTCCATTTGGAATTTTACACCAATTCCTTCTATTTTGGAGGCTCGTAACCATAGAGAGTTTGAAATGGTGTCATTTGTGCCGAAATGTGATAACTGCAGTGGTACCACCATTCTACCAGATGTAACCAGTTAAACCATTTATCCGCTTATCTGTGACAAAACAACGAAGGCATGCTTCTAAACATTTATTGACAATTTCAGTTTGCACGTCTGTCTAGGGGTGGTACATTGAGCTCATGTTAAGGGATGTTAAGGGATGTCCCAATTTTCTTGAAGTACTCCTTCCAAAAGTTTCCCTTAAACTTGGCATCTTGATCACTAACAATGATTTTTGGAAACCCATGCAATTTGTAAATAGTTTTGCAAAATATTTCAACAATTTGTTTTGTTGAATCTGAAATTCTTATGCCCATGAAGTGTGCATATTTAGTGAGTCGTTCTACAACCTTTATCCTTGTCATTTGACATGGGTAACCCATCAATGAAGTCCCTTGCTATTTCTTCCCACTTCAGGTTTGGGATATGCAGGGGATGGAGAAATCCCAGTGTCAAACTCTTTTCATTTTTGTTTATTTGGCATTTATCGCATTCTGCTACATATTTTTTAATTTCATTGACATCCCTTTCCAAAAAAATGATTGTCGTATATTATAGTAGGTTTTGAAGAATCCCACATGTCCAATTGTTGGTGAATCATGACTCTCCTTCAAAAATTTGGTTTTAAATTTGGAAGTGGTACTTAAATGAATTTGTCCCTTATACCAAAGAATGTCATACTTCCATTGGAGTTTCGAGATTTGAATAGGATTATTGATTAAGTTACATGTATATGGATTCTTCGTGTATTCACTTCGAATTTCATCTAACCAATCTCGGACTATAGTTGAGATTGCAAGTAACGATGGGTCTTTGTCTTTATGAGATAGAGGATCAACTACAACATTGTCTTCACCCCCCTTATGGAGAATTTCCAAACCAAATGTAGCATTTTCTCCAACCACTTTTGTTGTTTTGGCGAAAGTGTTTTTTGTTGTAAAAGGTATTGTAGGCTTTATGATCCATACATATCAAAAATTAGCTACCTAGAAGATATTGTCGCCATTTGGTTAGCGCATGTAAGATAGCAAGCATCTCTTTATCGTATGTCGATTTCAAATGCTCCCTCGTATTTACCTTTCTGCTTTCAACATCTATAGGGTGGCCTTCTTGCATTTATACGGCTCTAATCCAAACCCGGAAGCATCACATTCAATTATAAAAGGTTTTCAACAATCAAGAGTTGACAATATCGGTGTTGACAACATGACTTCCTTTAATATTTCAAAACATTGTTCTACTTTATCATCCCATATGAATGAATTTTTCTTTAATATTCAAAGGAGCAATTATGTTGGCATAATTTCGAATAAATTGTTAGTAGTATCTAGTCAATCTTAAAAATCCTCTTAGTTTGGAGATGTTATCAGGTTTAGGCCATTCTTTAATTGCCCAGATCTTGCTAAGGTCTACCATTATTCCTTTGGATATTATGTGTCCAAGGTACTCTAATTCTTCTTTTCCAAAAGTGCATTTGCACATCTTTGCATAAAATTGATTCTCTTCTAATATAGTGAGGAATTGTTCCAGGTGTTGTAGATGCTCCTTCCATGTTTTACTATAGACTAGAATATCATCAAAGAAACTAGTACACACTTCCTTAGGTATGGTCGAAATACCTCATTCATGGTGGTCTGGAAGGTTGTTGGAGAATTAATTAACCCAAAAGGCATTACCTTAAACTCGTAATGACCTTTATGAATTCAAAAAACGATCTTCACAATGTCCTCTAATCCTATTCACATTTAGTAGCATCCGAATCTCAAGTCCAATTTTGAAAAATATTTGGCTCCATGAAGTTCAACTAACATTTCATCTATGAAAGGTATAGGGAACTTGTTCTTAATCGTTATTTTGTTCAATCCACTGTAATCTACACACAATCTAAACAATCCATCCATTTTTTTACTAGAATCACTGGAGTAGCGTCCTCAAAGTTTTATGGATAATAATTTCTTCATCTTGTATTTGTTAAAATACTATAATTTTCAGGAAATCTTCCTTCTTTCCTTTTCGAATTGGATTTAATTTCCTTTTCATCAATGATTGATTTCATTTTGTCTGTTAAATTGAGTTTTTAGGGTTTTTAAGGTAACCCTTCCTAACTTTCTCTTCTTCTTTTTAATGAGGTTATTATTCCTTCAATTTTTATTTAATTATTTTTTTAATAATTTAATTAATTAAATTAATAAATATATATATATATATATATATATATTCTTTTACTAATTGATTTTTTTAACTCTATTTTTTGTTGAAAGGTTACAACCCTAGTGAAACGTGGCTATTCACATATATTCACCTATAAAATATATGTCCACTTATGTGTATTTCTCCACGTAAAAGTAAACTTACCATTCACAAGAAATTTTGTATTTCTTTACTTCTTATTTTACCTTACAAATACCATGGGCAATTACCATGGGCTTCCAAAACCACGAGCAGTCTGCTCTTTCTCTGTTTTTCTTTTCATGTCCCCAACGCAGCCAGGGTATAAGGAGTTCAACCTCGCAACCCCAACGACCCCCCATCGTGGAAGGAAAGAAAGACGAGGGAGCAGGAGATCCTATCAAAATCTTACTCGAGGAGGCCCTCGAGAAACAGAGGAACGCGATGATGGATAAATTTTCACAGATCCTTCCACGGCTACCCGTCGGCGGCACATCTACATCCAGCACGTCCACCAACAGGTCCGCGACATCCTGGACAAATCCAACACCAAGTTCAGCGAAATTCCCCCGCCCCCCCCGCAATGGAGGAACTTAATGCAATGGAGACCACTACTTCCTAAGGAGGGAGGAATGATCCAGGTGGATATCAGTGGCCTCCCACATATTCCATTTGGACCCGCAACATCAATTCTTTCAGTTTTTCAACTTCAGCACAGCTTACTATTTTTAGCAGGTTTTTGGGTTCTGCACACCCAGAGCCGTTTTGGGGACTTAATGATCCAAGTGGGTATTGTTGGCCACCCACGAGTCCATTTGAACCCCCACCATCAGTTATTTCAATTTGTAAGTTTCAGCACAACTTACTATTTATAGCAGTTTTTCGGGTCCTGAACTTCTGAAGCCGTTTTGAGGCCCTAAACGGCACTTTTTGGGAAAACAAGGAGCAACATAGGTTGCTCACTCAAAAGTTGTAGTCCTCAGACAGATATTTCTAACGAGCTATTGAGCGCGTCAAACGGAGATCGGATGCCAAAGTTACATCCCCGGGAAGTTGAAACACCAATTTACCCAAATGGGACCCACAATTTTGGTGTTTCATCTCCTAGGGTTAGGTTTTTGGACGTTTCGGATTTTACATTGTTTCTGCAATGTCGGAGCCTGAAGATCTCCGCGTCAGCCAGCAGTGTTGCCTTCCCTATAGCATCAAGCCCTTCAAGGATGAGGTATTATGTGACGTTGCTCCTATTGATGTTTCTGATGTATTATTAGGACAACCATACTTGTGGAAGCGTCATGCTGTGTATGAGTCTCGGCCTCGCGCTGTTATTATTACTTTGGGAAATAAGTTGTACAAGATACCAGAGGTACCACCTCCTGCCGCTATCTCTTTGGTTACTGCAAAACAATGCAGTAAGCTCATTTCCCAAACCAGGAAATTCATTTTCTTGATGATTCACCCCCACGGCAAGAAGAAGACTGTGGCCACGACCTCCAGACAGGGCTCCTCTGCTCGACAACAACAAATGGATAAGGTTGTGGAGGAGTATGGGGACATCTTCACCTCACCCACAGAGGTTCCCCTGCACTGTCAAGTCAAGCACCCGATTGATCTGACCCCAGGTGCGTCGCTACCCAATGGACCGATCTATCGGCACTCTGTTTTGGAGAACGATGAAATCAAGAGGCAGATTCAGGAGCTGCTGTAGAAAGGTCACATCCGACCAAGTTCATCGCCCTATGGGAGCCCGATCGTGTTGGTACAGAAGAAGGATGGGACGTGGAGACTCTGTATTGACTATCGGGCATTGAACAAGATCACTGTCAGGAATAGGTACCCAATCCCACGGATTGATGACCTTCTGGACCAACTCACAGGTGCAAAATATTTCAGCAAGATTGACTTGAAGTCTGGGTATCACCAGGTACCAATTGAACCCTCCAATGTGTGGAAGACTGCCTTCAAAGCCAAGGAAGGCCTTTTCGAATGGCTGGTCATGCCTTTCGGGTTGACGAACACTCCCGCAACCTTCATGAGGATGATGGACGACATCTTGCGGCCATTCACCAACTCATTTGTAATGGTGTACTTGGATGACATTCTGATCTTCAGCCAGACTTGGGAAGAGCACCTTCACCACATCCGACAAGTCCTCCAAACACTGCGACAACACAAGTTGTGTGCCAATTTGGAGAAGTGCACTTTTGGCATGACCCAGGTTCAATATCTGGGATAAATTATTGATGAAAGGGGGTGCATGTGGATCCAGCCAAGATCCAAGTCATTCGGGATTGGCTAGCCCCAACCACTATAACAGAGCTTTGCAGCTTTCTGGGTCTTGCTAATTTCTACCAGAGGTTCGTGTTGGGATTCTCTCATATCACTTGGCCCTTGAGTCAAGTCACCAAGGGAGGAGCGAGAGCAAAAAATTTTTGGTCGGAACCTCAACAGAAGGCGTTCACAGAACTGAAAAACCGCCTCTGTTCTGCCCCAGTGCTCACTTTACCAGACTTGCAACATCCATTTGAGATCGAGACAGATGCCTCTGACTATGCTATTGGGGCAGTTCTTACTCAACAGGGACATCCAGTGGCATATCACAGTGAGACATTGTCTGAGACAGTTCGCAAGTATCCCACCTATGACAAAGAAATGTATTCCATTGTGCAAGCCTGTCGACAATGGAAGCATTACATTTTTGGGAAGGAAACAATCATCCACACAGACCACCGGCCCCTGCAGTTCATACAGACACAAGGGAAGTTGCAGAATGATCGCCATCAGAAGTGGTCCACATATCTGCAACAGCTTCATTTGAACATCAAGTACAAGAAGGGTAGCACCAATAATGTTGCAGACTGCCTCAGCCGACCACCGATCGTGGCGCTCACCACCGTGCTCAACTCTTGTGGGCACGAGACTTCTGATTGGCCGCTTCTCTACGAGAGTGACCCAGAATTCGGCCACACTTACAAGGCACTCTTGGGGGGCACGCAAGTTCCAAATTTTCACCTCCAAGATGCACTTTTATGTCACCTGGAACACCTTTGTGTTCCTTCAAGCGAGCGTGCCAAGATGATATGGGAAGCACACTACAGTCGAGTCGCTGGGCATTTCGGGGTCGAGAAAACAGCAGCAGTGCTGCAAAAGTATTTCTATTGGCCGAACCTTCGAAAGGATGTCGGGAAGCACATCAGATCCTGTAGTGCCTGTGCCATTGCCAAACCGACCATCAAGAAGTAAGGCCTATATACTCCGCTACCTACCCCTAGTCGACCTGGGGAATCCATCTCTATGGATTACATGTCGGGCATGTCGTTTACTAAGCATGGAAATGACTGTGTTTTCGTGGTCGTCGAAAGATTCTCGAAGATGGCCATCATGGCGGCCTGCAAGAAGAATATCACAGCAGAAGCCACTGCTAAACTCTTCTTTGAACGAGTGTGGGTCCACTTTGGGATCCCACAGTCTATCATATCAGATTGGGATAGCAGGTTCCTCGGCACATTTTGGTCCAGCCTCTGGTCAATGCTGGACACCAAGCTCACCAAGTCCACAGCTTTCCATCCCCAAACAGATGGCCAGACAGAGGTCGTCAACAGAATGATTGTACATATTCTGCGCATGTACAATTCAAAGCATCCACACACATGGGACGAGAGCCTCCCATATGTACAACATAGTTATAATTGGGCTCTCCATAGTTCAATCGGCCATAGCCCCTTTCAGGCGGGCTTGGGATTCCAGCCACTATGTCCTATTGACGTAGCCATGCCATTTGCGGCTACTCAGGCCGATTCGGCTCATGTCCAGTCTGAAGTTGACAAAGCAAATAGCTTCATCGAGCGCATTCAACACATCCGCTAATAGGTTCATGACATATTGGACAGAGCTAATGCTAAGTACAAGCAACGCCATGATCAACACCGGGTGCCACACAACTTCTAGGTGGGCGGCAAAGTATGGCTACATTTACAGAAGGAGCGCCTCACTGGACCCCACCGCAAGCTTCGCCCGCTCTGATATGGGTCATACACCATCACCAAGGCTGTAGGGAACAATGCCTTCGAGCTCAGTAATCCACCATTATTTGGTCTACACCCAGTATTCAATGTGGACCGCCTTCGTCCTTACTTCCCACCTCTACTGGACACCTCTGACATTGCAGAACAACTCACACCAACAGAGTTAAACCCAGACTGCATGGAACAGGCCACCACAGATTGTATCATGGACATGCAGATCAAGAACACTCGCCAACAGAAGATCCAACTGTATCGGGTTGTCAAAGCTGCCCAACTCCTGCACCAAGGAAAGTGGTTCACCAGGGACCAAGTTCAACAGAAATTTCCTCATCTCATGGAGGAACTTAACGTAATGGGGACCATTGCTTCCTAAGGGGGGAGGAATGATCCAAGTGGATATTGGTGGTCACCCTCCTATTCCACTTGGGGCCCCACCATTGTCTCTTTCAGTTTTTTCAGTTTCGGCACAACTTACTATTTTTAGCAGTTTTTCGGGTCCTGAACTTCCGGAGCCGTTTTGAGGCCCTAAATGACGTTTTTTGGGAAAACGGGGAGCAACATTGGTCCATGTCCATGGACCACATGGACCGATGTTGCTCACTCGAAATTTGTAGTCCTCGGATAGATCTTTCTAACGAGGTATGGTACGCGTCAAACGGAGATCGTATGCCAAAGTTACGTCCCTGGGAAGTTGAAACACCAATTTACCCAAACAGGACCCATAGTTTTGGCGCTTCATCTCCTAGGGTTAGGGTTTTGGCTGTTTAGGATTTCCCATTGTTTCTAAATAATAAATAGGCCTTTGAGCCTCATTGTAACTCAGTTCAAAGGCCTGTAGCCGCCACATCTCTTCTCAGAGATAGCTACCAGCGCCCTAGCTAGTTTTATTTCCATTCTATCTGTAAGCAAATTTCAGTTCTTTGAGATTAATGAAATGAAGTGTTATTTCCACGATCTTGTATTTATGGTTATATGTTTATTCTCGTTGTTGTTTCTGTGCTGCAGGAGCCCCGTCTCTGAGGTCACACAGTTCTTCTTCGTCCCCCGGGGTCGAATCATCGGGAAAACGAATTTCCGGGTTTAGAAATGAGCTTACCGCATTGTTTTGGCGCAACTAAAGAGATAACGGCAGAGGGTGGCACGCATCCTGTACAACTTATTTCCCAAAGTAACAATAACAGCACGAGGTCGAGACTCATACACAGCATGATGCTTCCACAAGTATGGTTGTCCTAATAATACATCAGAAACATCAATAGGAGCAACGTCACATAACACCTCATCCGTGAAGGGCTTGATGCTATAGGGAAGGCGGCACTGGGCCGGTCGACGTGAGATCCGGCAGTTCCAATACTGGGTGCAGAACAACTCACACCAACAGAGTTAAACCCAGACTGCATGGAACAGGCCACCACATATTGTATCATGGACATGCAAATCAAGAACACTCACCAACAGAAGATCCAACTGTATCGGGTTGTCAAAGCTGGCCAACTCCTACACCAAGGAAAGTGGTTCACCAGGGACCAAGTTCAGTAGAAATTTCCTCATCTCATGGAGGAACTTAACGCAATGGGGACCATTGCTTCCTAAGGGGGGAGGAATGATCCAGGTGGATATTAGTGGTCACCCTCCTATTCCACTTACGGCCCCACCATTGTCTCTTTCAGTTTTTTCAGTTTCGGCACAACTTACTATTTTTAGCAGTTTTTCGGGTCTTGAACTTCCAGAGCCGTTTTGAGGCCCTAAACGACGTTTTTTGGGAAAACGGGGAGCAACATAGATCCATGGACCGATGTTGATCACTTAAAATTTGTAGTCCTCGGATAGATCTTTCTAACAAGGTATGGTACGCGTCAAAGGGAGATCGTATGCCAAAGTTACATCCCTGGGAAGTTGAAACACCAATTTACTCAAACAGAGCCCATAGTTTTGGCGCTTCATCTCCTAGGGTTAGGGTTTTGGCTGTTTAGGATTTCCCATTGTTTCTAAATAATAAATAGGCCTTCGAGCCTCATTGTAACTCAGTTCAGAGGCCTGTAGCAGCCATATCTCTTCTCAGAGATAGCTACCAGCGCCCTAGCTAGTTTTATTTCCATTCTGTCTGTAGGAAAATTTCAGTTCTTTGAGATTAATGAAATGAAGTGTTATTTCTGCTGCATCTTTGTATTTATGGTTATATATTTATTCAGTTGCGTTCCTGCATAAATATGGATCATTGTAAACCACTAAAAGAATAATCAAAATAACCTTACCTACTCTTCCTTATTTCTTTTTCCTTTTTAATTTTAATTTGTCTTGGTATGTACGTATATGTACTACTTTATATATGTCTCTTTTTTTTTCTTTTTAATATACTTTGACTTTTCTTATCTCTTTTATTATTTTTAATATAAAACCTTCCTTTTTTAATATTTCTTCAATTTTTTTATATAAATTATTCTCCCCTTTTTTTATATTTCTTTTCAAAAATTCTCTGGTTTGTTTTTTCCCTTTTTTTTATTATGGCCAAAGGCCTCTGACAAACTCAGCAATGGAGAAACTCCAAAATTTGTAGCAAATGCTTCAGTCACGACGACAACAAGGTTGACGATTTTTATGGTCAAAGACCTGCATCGAAGAGCGTGGCTCTGTGCTGCGCTTAAGCGGACAAATGCTCTAACTCCTTTGATACCAAAAATTTTGATGCCGCTGGTTATGCTATTAGGAATAAATATTCATGCACCACTCATAACAACAAATACACAAACTGGTTGTCTACCAGCTATATTTTTCAAGCATCCCAAACCTTTGGAAGATAATGAGAGGCTTTTATCTTTCAGGTATAAGTCTCCTCCTCCTTGTCATATGAAGCGAGAAAAGTCGCCAGGGACTAATTCTGGAATAAATATGCAGAAAATTAAAATTAGGATGTTTTTGCATGACAAAAGGAAAATCTCAACCAGAGGCTTCCTCGCCGGATCCGCAATTTCCATAGTGAATAAATGTGACCTACTCCTCTTACGCCAATTTGCTAGGGAAATCAAACGCAAACCATGGGTTTTGAATAACGAGGTAGGCAAGTGGTGCGTGGCCACGCTCTTATCGTGCGACGACCCCTCTGTCCAATGGGTGACCACGACGCTCTGTATCGCTGCCGTTGCTAAAGACGATGAACAATTAATGGTGCCTGAAGGCATAGACATAGGCATACACCCTGGCTACTCCATCCTCTGATACCAAATGAAGCGAACAAAGTTCCTTCTCAAGTTAAAGTGCTCCAAAAGACTTGGAATACAAAGATATCCATGAGGATATAAATATTACATTATAAAAGATATGAGATAGATAGATGATAAAATGTTACAATGAGGCCCTGCTTATATACCTATGCAGGTGACCTTTCATGACTGGGCATGTCTCTTAGACATGCCCTTTCACTAAATGACTATTTACATAATCCTTAATTGATTATTTAATAATTATATTTGTTATATTTGTTATGAATTATATTCATAACAAAGGGCTACTTTTTGTGATTGTACCACATTTTAAGAGATCTTGGACTATTCTTTCGATTTCAGTCTTTTGATGAGGTAGATATCTATATGGCTTGATGTTGACAGGGTTTTATGCTGACTTAACTTCGATTATGTGCTCAACTTCTCTTTTAGGAGGCATCTGCAATGGAAGCTCTTGGAATACTTTCTGGTGTTTTTGAATTAACGCTTGAATCTCAGGTCATTCTTCTTCAGTTAATTTTGAAGCTATCATATCCATCTATTGACATTGTACCATATATGTTGGAGCTCCTTTTTGGATCATTTTCACCATTTGATGGGATGACACAATTTGATTTTTGGGAAGTTGAAAACCATATAGCTTATACTTTTGTGTTGAACTCTTAGTTAAACTGAGAGGGGGGGGGTGAATCAGTTTAACACATTCATAATCTTTTAAACTTTTTATTAAACCTTATTTACACCTTCATTTCATGTCCAACTTAATATGTGAGTAATCTTAGAATGTGAACAGCAAGTATTAATATAATATAACAACAGACTTAATATGAGAGCAGCAGGTATTAAGCAGATGATATAAATCAGATCAACACATAAACATCATGCACAGAGACACTGGATATAAGTGGAAACCCATAAAGGGAGAAAACCACATCTTATTATTGTTGTGATGCAAAGGCAAGCTCCAACTCCCTCTCACCACTGTTTTTCTGCAGGCACCAACCTACAGGAGGCTCCTACCTCAATTCTGCAAGCTACAACTTGCAAGGAAGCACCAACTCACTTCAATTTTCTGCAGGCACCAACCTACAGGAGGCTCCAACCTCAGTCAGCTACAACTGACAGCTATCAAGCTGCAACTTGATAGGGAAGCTCCAACTTCCTCAATTTATCAAACTGAATGTTTGCTGATTTACCTCAGATATCAGCTCTGTTCTATAGCTTCTCTTTCTGCTCTTCTTTTCTTAATTTTATTTTCCTTACACTTCTATACTCTGCCTTCTCTATATTTACTCTCTCTAACCTATTTTTGCATATCCAGATGATATTATTTATAAGAATCTTGTGACTGTTAGCATTCCTCAAAGAATTTGGAATGGACAGCCATACCTCTTCGCTTTCTGCCTTTTCATTTCTTTCACTCGCTCATTCAGAAAATATAACAACATGCAATATTACAGTGGGAGCTTTCTTTTCCTCCGGAGACTTGCCAATGCATCACAAACAATATAAACCAATTAAAATATTACATTTAATTACAATGAGAGCTCCAGCTCACTCATACAACCTTTTGGATCGCTGCGCATTTGTCTTTTCTTTGACTGTGTCTGTCTTTTCTGTGATTGTGCTTTATCTCTTTTCAGCTCTGTTTTCTTTTCTGTCCTCTGCCGTGGTGTAACTGTTGCTTTTTAAATCTGGGCATATTCCAACGCCTTTCATACAATAAGTGTCTTGTTGATGTGGAGGTTCTGCAAGTGGAACATACATACATCGCAATTGTTTTATATAAAGAATCACCCTCCACCTTGAGCCGAGGCCCGTGGGTTCACAGACCACGTGGCATATTTTAATACTATTGCAACCATCATTTTATATTTATGACAGCTCTTTTATATATATATATAACCCAACTTTCATTACACTGACTGCCTTTTAATATGTCTTTAAATCAATTCTCGGCGTATATAATAAAACCTGTTTAAAAAATATAAAAACTCCTTTTGGGCCCACTTGCCACGCTTCCCGATGCAATATATTTCTCCTCCAATTGCGATTGATTGCTCCTGCTCCGATTGCGATTGATCACTGTTCACTACGTTTTGCCGATGTGATTAGGCCGAAATTCAAACTTATAAAAACATAACTTATAGACCCATCGGGTCCGGGCTTTCAATCGCAATCGCAAGTTTTGGTTGGATGTTCCGATAGGCCCATACTGCGATGCTCCGATGCGATTAGGCCGGAATTCAAATATATATCATCCATCGTTTATACACCCATCGGGTCTGGGCTTCATCGCAATCGCAATTTTCTGTTTACATGCTCCGCTGCCTTTATAATCTCCGATGCGATTGGGTGAGGGTCCCACCATATAGTAATTTGGTTCTTTGAATTCATACATATATATATATATATATATATATATATATATATATATATATATATATATATATATATATGCTGTCGCTTGGGGTTACATCTCTGCATAAGGTTATGTATTATATGTAACGCCTATCTGTAAGAAGGATTCTAATATATATATTATATCCTCCTACTGAAAATAATATTCTTAATATATATATATATATATATATATATATATATATATAACGTTCTTACTGTAAATCTCAAATTGTGTATATATATATATATATATATATATATATATATAAACCGGCTTGGGCGATTCTCAGAATTTATATATATCCTCCAGCTGAGGTAGCGATTCTCGGAATAACCACTGTCTCTGCCTCTGTTGCTTCTGTCGCTTTGCCTCTGCTGTGCTAATGCTTCTGCCGCTCGACCACTTCACTGCCTCTGTATTCGATGCCTCTGTCTCCACTGCTCGACCGTTTCACTGCCTCCATATTCGTTGCTTCTACCTCCGCTGCTCGACCTTTTCACTCTGCCTCTGTATTCGACTGTTCCACTTTAGCAGTGTTCTTCCGCCTGTCTCCTTTGCCCTGCTTGCTTTTTCTTTTGTCTGTCTCTGTTCTGCAGTCCTTTGCCTGTTTCTGCTTCAGCGCTTCCTCCTTTGCCATCAATGACAATATTTCCAACATTTTGTCCTTCCAATCTAAACTATATAAATTGTTTTTTATGGTTGGCAGAGTAAGTGCCTATGGACACCTAGAACCACATCCACTCCTCCAAGCAGTACAATGAAAAACGGTGATTCTAAATTGTAATCTTGAATTTTCAATTTAACCTTATGGCATTTTCCCACTCCTTCAATTTTCTTTCCATTTGCTACCATCACTTTCATGTTAGGCATTGGATATGTGAAAATGTTGAGCCTTTTTGCAAAAATTGAATCCCAAAAATTGTGAGTGCTTCCTATATCAATTAGAACCACTACATTGTTCTTTTTTATATGCCCTTTAAGCTTCAAGGTTTGAGGACCCATCAACCCCAGTCCCATTCTTATCATGATCTATCAAAATAAAAGGGACTTAAGAACATCAATACCTATGAATGATGAATTTCCCATCCAAAAGGGGATAAATGAAATCAATGAAAGCTTGTTGAACAAGCTAATCAAAGCAAAGTAAAAGGCTAAGGGGTGGAAATGTGAAAAATCCTAATTCTGGATTCCTACTGCAACAAATCTGAATTACTTCTCCTATTATTTTTCATAATTATTTCATTACAGTGAAATACCGAAGTAATTATTGAAGCAGTCTACACAAATAATGTTGCGAAATAAATATAAGTGTTGAAACAAACTCAACAAAATATAATGAAAAACATCCACATTTGACACAGTTATTTTTGGACTAAGTCCCCGGAAAAACCCAACTCGAAAAAACCGGTGCAGTAGATCTGAGGGTTTTATATTATTAAGCAATAGTATCTTAAGTACAACTAGGGTGCCAATATCCAACAAACCCTTCAGAGAATTCTAGACAACAGATGAAAATATGAGGTATACCTCACTCTGCGAATCCCCAGCTAATCTGAACAGCGTTGGTGAAGCCCCTCTCTGCCTCTGCGTGATGCCTACATTGGAACTGCGTAAGCTTGCATTGGAAAACTCTGGAACTGCGTCACCTCTGCTCAACAACTGATCTAGGCTGATCCAGAATTGGATTTTGGCCCTCCTGGCTCAGAAACCCCAGCTCCCAGCTCTCTCTGGACTGAATCAAAGAGGCACTGCATCACTTTTGCGTGGGTTCCTTCAAGAACTGTGTCACCCCTTCAGAAAACTGCGTTGTCTCTCTCTACATCTTTGCTATCTCTCTCTGATATGCACTCTTGGTCCTCCTGACCAGTTACTGCTTCTACCCCTCTCTAAAACTGATCACTGAATCAAAATCACTTAGTAAACTCTGCCTTAGTGATTTGATTCTAATCAACAGTTGTGTCTCCTCACACAAACTCGAAAATGCTAAATGCTCAATGTGTTTTCCATAGGCCCCTCACCCTCCTTATATTCTTTCGTTGACCCTTCAACGGCCAAGATTAAAACATAAGCGAGGGCTAAGATTAACTTGGAGGTGATCCATGACTTTATCTAGAAGATTCGCACTTGATTTAATTAATACCCTTTAATTAATCAGTTTCCCTAAGTTTAGACTTAGGAAAACATTTAAAAATGATTAATTAATTTAATTAAATCATCTCTAAGTGGAATTTTCCAAAACCATTTCTGGGTTTTATGGAATACGTGTGTCTTAGCCTATATACAAAGTTACAAGGCTAGAACACATCCGATGCTACCATAAATCAACAGGAATAAGTAGTGCCAAGGAAAGGGCAACTCAAGTAAATACAAGCACTCTCTTCATAAAGGCGCTCATGGATCAAGGTCTTGTATGACCTAGTAATGGCTGTAACACCACTTATGAAGTCCACTCCATGACCATATCACATCACACTCACCATTGATTGAAGGGCTGACCTAGGAATTGTTTCTCTCCTTGGAGCTTGGAAGCACCTAATAGGAGTAATTGATAACCCTCCCATACCTAAATCCAACAACTCATATAAGGTCATAAGCTAGTGTGAAGTTTGAAGAGGATTCTTGATGTGATCTACTTACATGCTTATGCATTGAATATTGTTCACTTCTTATGTTTCAATGACTCTTGTATGCATGATGATTTGATCTCACTTAATTCCTGGAGTTATGCTTGATGTTTCCATATTTGTACATGTTCCTTTGGAGGACATTGGTGATGAAAACCACATTTCGTTGATGTACATTGTGCACTTGATGATGAGTGTTGGGCTTGATGATGACTTGGAACACCTCCAGAGACCTTTCTCCACCTTTGGCACCTTGGATGTTTTTGCTTGAGCTAGGATATTGCCTCTTGGAAATGATGAAGTACTTCGTCCTTGACATGGGGCTTAGATAAATGATTTTGGGCTTGGCGAGGTATCTATTGATGATGAACATGACCTTGGACTTAAGAGACATGTCATTTAATGATTCCTTGCACCTTTTGAGGAGAGACATGTCGTTTGGAAATAATGTCACCCCTTGGACGCCTCTATACTCACACATGTGGCCTTTTTAAGGGAATTTTTCCTGTTTTAGCATTGTATTTGTTAAGAAATCAATGCTTATAGGAATTAGGTTTTGATTCCTCTTTCTTGATAATTACTTGTGGGCTATGTTGGCTTCTTTTACTCCTTTAATAGTTTATCTTTCATCAAGCAATTACCAAATTAAAAGTATATGAAGACCACAAGAACAAGAGACACAAGATGTAGGCACTCAACCAGGGCAAAACCCCTCCAAGGGGAAAACCCAGTCCAACTCTTCCACTAGTAGATTCAAATCAAGATGAGACAATCCAAGACCCTTTGGACCTAGACAAGGACCTCCTCCAATCACCAAGTCAACCCTTCCTCCTTGTAGATAACCCCTGCTAAAGTCTCCAACTGTCAGCTTCCCAGTTGGAGCTTCAATCCATAATTTCGACCCCCGGCAATAGAATTTCAAACCTACAGTAGATTCAGAATTTTGGCCCCATCTACAGCCCAAAATTTTAGCACATGTGAGAGATAGTTGTCCAAGAACTCAATTTAGGTCTTCCCAGCTTCTTCCTTCCTTCTTCAGCTACTTCGCACTTCTTTTCTGCTTCTTCCTTCCTTCTTCAGCTACGTCGCTCTTCTTTTGTGCTTCTTTCTCTTGGAGATCGAACTCGATGAGTGAGTGCTCCAAATAGGTCAAGTTGCCTCTCTATATATAGCCTTTTTGTTGGGTTGAATAGCCCTAATCCAGGTCGACTTCAAAAGATCCAACGATATACCAATCAAATCCAAACTGACTTCAAATAGTAGTATATCTTCTTCATCAAATTCGATTGGTATATCCTTGGATCTTTTGTAGACATGGTTTTCAACAAATATAACATCCCTGCTAACTTTGATTTGTCTTCCTTCCTTGATGTAGGTTCTATAAGCCTTTGATGAAAGGCTATAACCAACGAAAATACCTTTTATACTTGTAGATTCTAACTTCTTTCACTTGTCTTTTGGAACATGGATGTATGCGAGACACCCAAAGATTCGAAGATGGTTTACACATGGCTTCTTTCCTGTGAATGCTTCTTCTGGTGTCATAATATCAAGGATTCTATGAGGACTTCTATTTTGTATATATACTGCTATCATGGTTGCTTCTCCCCATAGAAATTTTGGTAGATCTTGATCAAATATCATAGTCCTTATGCATTCTTCAATGGTTCTATTCTTCCTTTCTGCTACTCCATTCTGCTCGGGGTTGTAGGGAACAATGAGCTCCCTCTTAATACTTGCTTCTTTACAATATGCAATCAGTTCTTTTGAAGTGTATTCCCCTCCATTGTCGAATCTCAAAGTCTTTATCTTTCTTTCGGTTAAGATCTCAACTTCGGATCTAAATCCCTTGAACTTTTCAAATACTTCGTCCTTTGTCTTGAGAAGATAAAGCCATGTCTTTCTAGAGTGGTCATCAGTGAAGGTCACATAGTAAAGATGGCCTCCAAGAGATTTATTAGACATTGGCCCATACACATCAGAAAGAATGAGGTCTAATATCTCCTTAGACCTTGTATCATTGCTTGTAAAAGGTTTCCTAGTATTCTTTCCCAAAGCACATTCCTTCATGATCTTCCTTGATGTTGGGAATACCCTTTACCATTTGACTAAGAGAGGGTATTATCTTGTAATGAATATGCCCATATCTTCTATGCCAAAGTTCGATAGGGTTTCCATGTGAACTAGGGCTTGAGGAGATGGTGTAATAACTCTATATAGTCTTCCTTCACGAACTCCAATAACTTTTGCCTTTTCAATACTTGAATCCATTTCCCAAACCAAAAAGTTTCCATATACAAAAGCAACCCTATCTCCTTTATCTTCTAAACAAGAAATTGAAAGTAAATTATTTTTCAAACCTAGGACATAAAGGATGTTGTTGAGGTGTAACTTTGCTCCACTTTTCAGCTTCAATGATGTAGTTCCAAGGCCCTTGACTGCATAGTGGTTGTTGTCTTCTAGCTCCATTGCATGTGATGATGGTTCCCTTGATAGAGTATGAAGTTGTCCACTTTCTTCCGTCATATGTCTTGAGGCTCCACTATCAATGATCCATGCATTGTCATCATCAAGTGTACTAGTAAGTGCAGCCAAGAATCCTTCACTCTTGACTCTCCTAGATAGATTGTAGATGATCCTTCCAATCCAACTTCCTGCAAATTTCATGATATTGAGACCCATCTTCAAATAATAGCCAACAAAGAGATCTTCAGCCTTCTTCCACCGTAGCTCTGAAACCATGTTGAGAAATCAATGCTTATAGGAATTAGGGTTTGATTCCTCTTTCTTGATAATTACTTGTGAGTTATGTTGGCTTCTTTTACTCCTTTATTAGTTTATCTTTCATCAAGCAATTACCAAATTAAGTGTATGTGAAGACCACAAGAACAAGAGACGCGATGTAGGCACTCAGCTAGGGAAAAAACCCAATCCAACTCTTCCACCAGTAGATTCAAATCAAGATGACACAATCCAAGACCCTTTAGACCTAAACAAAGACCTCCTCCAATCACCAAGTCAACCCTTCCTCCTTGTAGATGACCCCTGCCAAAGACTCCAAGTGTCAGCTTCCCAGTTCTAGCTTCAATCCATAATTTCGACCCCCAGCTGGCAACAACAGATTTTCAGACCTGCAATACATTCAAAATTTCAGCCCCAGCCACAGCCCAAAAACTTCGCACGTGTGAGAGATAGATTGCCCAAGAACTCGATTTAAGTCTTCCCATCTTCTTCCTTCCTTCTCCAACTACTTCACTCTTCTTTTATGCTTCTTTCTCTTGTAGATCAAACTTGATGAGTGAGCGCTCCAAATAGGTCAAGCTGCATCTCTATATATAGCCTTTTTGTTGGGTCGAATAGCCCTAATCCAGGTCATTTTCATGAGGGCAGGGCCGACTTGGTGTGGAGATGACAAAGGACCTTTTTTACTCAAAAATGATTCTTTTTACATGATACAAAAGCCCAAGAAGGGTCTAATAAAATTGAAAATGACTATATTCTCTACACAAAACTTAGAAGCCTTCAATGGAGGCTTTGACCTAGAAATCATTAACCCAAGCATGAAACTCATGCTTTAATAAGTCATTTTCTTTAATAATAACATTTCTTTTAACAAATATAATTATGAAGACTGACACTAGTTACATTCTTCAACAATATCTTCATCTTTGAGGGCATTTTGAGGGTTGAATTGATGACCTAACCATCTTGTATCATGGATTATTGTCATTTTAGGGGCTTTTACTGAACTATTAGCCTAATTTAGGAAAAGCACTTGGTTACCCTAGTATAGATAAGGGATCACTCTCCTCACTTGACACAACTGCACATTGGAGAGATATCACTTCTCTCAAGTCTTAATTTGCCTTTTCTCTCTTTCTATGGAGCACTAATCAAGCGAATTTTTTTTGGGAAAGTTTATGGTGTTGATAGTTCTCTTTCATGGATGATTATTGGTGAATTTTGACAATGCGTGTCATTAAATGTGAGTTATCTTCCTTTTGATCTTGTTTATCGTTGATGGATAAGGGTTGCTATATATGCACCATGGTTATGTTGTTATTTCTATCTCTTAATTCTCCTTTAGCAAGGTTCTCATCAAGTTCTTTTGAGGTGACTTAGGTTTAGCTCCCTCCTTTATTTGTCCAATGAAATAGAAGGATGTTAGAGTTAGATGATTAAGGGACACAAGTTAGTCTCCCTTAGTTTCTTTGAATCCACATCCATCTCTTTTCTTCCAAGGATTTGTTACTCCTAGACTCCATTAGCCCTAGATTGAGAAAGGCAATAGTCTTATCTCTTGTGTAAGTCCTTAAATCCCTAAAAATCATTTTTTTAGTTGTTCTACAGTAAATGCGGGTTTAATTAGAGCAAAATTATATATTTCAGGCTTCAGCATTTATTCTCTCGGATGATATTGTCCTATGGTTAGGGTTTGTTTGGAATACATTCCAAAAGGAAAAAGTATCATTTTAAGTGTGTTTTTGAACCATCAATTTTCTCCACCATCTAGGGTTGAAGCGTTGTTATATGCCTTTTTAACCATAGAAAATTGTTGTAATTTATTCTCTTGTTTACTTATGATTTTAGACCTCATTTTACACTTTATTATCATAGTTTCCAGAGCTAAATTTTATGCCATCATAAATTATTTTATTGCTACAATTTCTAAAGTTTTAAGCTAGTTTATCATAGCTGTAATTTCTTGATTTTGTGTGTGGGGGGACCTATCTTGAGCCTCTATTGGTTGACCTAGGCCACTTGAAGAGTCATAGTAATCTTTGAACTCAAATCCGAAAATTACTCTTAAATCCACCTTAATCCCTAAACGAAGGGAGTAGTTGTCAAGGTATCAATGGTGACATTCCCATTGTTGCACATTGTCTAGGTCACTTAGTGAGGCTTTGTACTAAGGTGCGAGATTTTGTTGTAACAAAGACCAACTGTAAATATGATTGGTTCACCAACATATAAACTCTTGAAGTTTTTTGCTAAAGACCAAGAATCTAAGAATTGATGCTAACGATACTCTAGTGAGCTTTGATGTGGTTTCTTTGTTTACAAAAATCCCAATGCATGAGGCCATCGACCTAAATAGTCTTTTGACAAATAAAGAAACAAAGGTCAAGGTTTGTTTGAAATCCACTTACTTTAGTTTTCAAGGGGTTCTTTATGAGCAAATAGAGTGGGATCACCACTATCACTAGCTATTGCTAACCTATATGTGGAGAACATTGAAAGAAAGGCTATTGACTCTTGCCCATCGAAGTTTAAGCTATGGAAAAGATACATTGCTGACAACAACGTAAATAAGCCGCATGGAAGGGAGAGTCTTAATATAGTCTTGCCCATCGAAGTTTAAGCTATGGAAAAGATACATTGCTGACAACAACGTAAATTAGCCGCATGGAAGGGAGAGTCTTAATATATTCCTTGAGCATTTGAACAATCACGATGATAATATAAAATTCACAATGGAGATGGAGGAGAATAGATGCATAGCATTTCTAGATGTCCTTATCACTAAGAGAGAGATTGGCTCTCAAATCATCATGTTTACAAGTGTTAAAAATTTCTCAAGATGACTGTTGTCCCATGTTGCTGTCCCAGATTTTGAATTTCTTCAAACAACACAATTAAAAATTCTGCATTTGTAGCAGTCACATATATAGCTGGAAAATATAAACAACAGAAACAAACTAATTTCTCAAGTACACATGAAATTTTGTTTTTCAAATCAGCTTATTGTAAATGATCAAAAACTTATAAAGACACCTCAAAACTGAGGTTTTCAGCCTTCTAAACACTCAGATTTGCTAGATCCGCTTGTTGTTCACCTAGATCTTGACTCATATTTGCTAAATCTGTTTGTTGTTCACTTAGATCTCCACTTAGCTAGATCTGCTTGTTGTTCACTTAGATCTGCTAGATCTAACTGCCAGATATGAATGTCAGTACTTTAAATTATTTTCCAACCTTTAGATCTGAATATCAACATGCATAAGTAACTAAAATAAACTGTAAAAATATTCAAACACATCAATACACAAGATTTACCCTGGGGAAACCCAGTAAGGGAGAAAACCCCAGCAAAGACCTTCTTTATTGCTTTTGAACAAATTTGCAGGTACAAAACCCTTCCTAAGGGCACTACAATAAAGTTCGTTGGGAGAGAGGACGACTGGAGACAAATGAAGCCTTAACTGACTTGAAGTTGAAACTTCTTGCATGCAAGTACAAATTACTTAGATCAACTCGCCTTGAGCCAAAGATGCCAGATCTTAAGCAACCTAGAATAGATCTGAGCTTGTAAGAAGTAGATTTGAAGATTACTTGGGCGCACTGCAGAAAAATAGACCAGATCTGGGCAAAATGACTTTAGCAGTGTAGATGCCTGCCTTAAAGCCTGAATCTGACTAAGCATTCTATGGATCTAGGAACGCCCTTGTCTTAGCTTCCAGATCCAACTGGAATCACCTTAATTGGACCTCTATAGATCAAGTTATGCTCACTTTTATAACTCGCTCCAGAAAACCTGTGTGCAAATGAAAAAAACTGCAAAAAATGAACTTGTGTAGCGAATTGCTTTCTCTTGGTCCTTTTATCATTTTTCTTGGCTAGAATGGAGCACCCAGATCTAATCTTGGATTAACATTGGATAAGCTGCATGATCCTTCTAGAAGACTCCATGGGAGAGGGTTTAAAAACTTAAGTTGTTCACCCGAGACACAAGTGTGCCCCTCTCTCTTATAATGTTACATTGACATCTTTAATATAATAATGCCTTTATAAACTTAGGCAAATTTAGGCTTTTAGCCTTTACACCATAACATTACATTATAACATCTCAACTAGTCACTAGGACTAGGAGTTTACATAACAAACACTTTTACATGACTCAAGGCTTTTACATAGTCGTTTTATATAGACATTTTATCACTCTCTAAACCAGCATGGTCCATTCATCTGCAATTACATTTAAGTACTTATGTTCAAGATAACAATAAGAAGAAGTTCTTTTCCATGTGATCCTTTAGTATTTGGACACTTGTTGGAGTAAGCCTAGGAGGGGCCAAGACCTAGGTAGTCACATAACAACAAGCCAAGGAGTCCATCATACATGCTAGTACTAACTCACAGGACTTCTTCATTCATCCTAACTCTTGGTAGACTGAATCTTGACTGTTGCTCAAAGAGCTCACAAGACATTGCCTTGGATTTTGCACATGGCTCACCAGGCATCCACTAGAAGCTCCTTCATCCTGGCTCTTGTCAAAGCTCACAAGGCTTCTACCTTCGCCTTGACTTAGTTAATTAGTAATTAGGTTGAACAGGCATGTCTAAATGGGACATGATTATCCATGAAGAGGCAAGTGCCTAATATATAAGCAGGCCCCTCACTCTCAATTGTATCAATCATTCTCATTCATACATTTAATATATATTCTTGTATCTCAATGGAGATCTACATATTCCAAGTCTTCTGGAGTATTTAACTTGAAAAAGGAACTTTGTTCATTCCATATGGTATCAGAGCAGAAAAAGAGGTCAAGCAAAAGACATTCATAGCATAGAAAGAGATCGAGCCTCTTCATCAACAAGCTTTGAGGACAAAGCTTTTTGAGGAGGAAGGCAATGTTATGAATAAAATCATATAAATAATGTAAAATATAAATAATGATTAGTTCATTAGTAATTAGGTTGAAGAGACATGTCTAAATGGGACATGACTATCCATGAAGAGGCACCTGCCTAGTATATAAGCAGGCCCCTCACTCTCAATTGTATCAATCATTCTCATTAATACTTTTAATTTATATTCTTGTATCTCAATGGAGATCTACATATTCCAAGTCTTATGGAGAATTTAACTTGAAGAAGGAACTATGTTCGTTCCTGATGCAGGGGCATTAGGTTCTGAAAAATACTTTGTATTTTAGTAGACATAGGAGGTCTTGAGTTTTTAAGAATATTGTTTCTTATTTAATTATTAATGGGTTTTGAGTGTTTTTGAGAGATATTAATATTGTGAGATTTTGTAAATGTTCCCGAATGATTGGAGAACATGAGGGAAATCAGATAGTTTAGATTTGAGATATTTAAGAATTTATTGTAAATCCTAAGTTAGATTCAGTTTCAAGATTTTAGGGATAGAATCTAGATTTTAGGAGTTTGCAGATTTTGAGGATTTTGTTGAGTTATTGAAGGAATTGAACCTAAATTGGTTCATCCAAATTTGTATAAATGTAGTAAGCCTAAAAGGCAAAAGGCAGATCAGGTAGCAGACAGAAATTAGAGTAGGTTTAACAAACAGAGGTTTGTTGGGGTAAGCCTACGCGCAGATGTAAAAGGGCCACTGATATAGAAGATCGGGCCGAGAAATCCATGTAGATATTGGTTTAATGTAAGGGAACTCGATCCTTGAGTTGTATTTCAATTATGAATCATATTATGTGCAAATTTACTGTATAAGTCTGTGTGTGTAAATGGGATTGATGAAACAGAGAAGAATCTTGTCCATTAGTATTCAATTTACATGTTTGATTGTGTGAATATTCAATTAATTGAGTGCTGTGTGATTTAGCAACTTAGCATCGATCTCAGAGAGAAGATCGATGCTATTTAAAGAAATTGCTGTGGACATTTAACGTGAAGCACAAAATTGCCTAAATGTATTGTTGGGTATAAAGAGAAGTCGATGTTAGTTAATATCAATATTATGTTTGTTAATTGAATTGGTCAGAGAAGAGTTTTAACTCGGCATTTGATACATCGAAGTGGCCGAGAGCTTAATGGCAATTCGAAAAGCCATCGAAATCGTGGAAGGAAGGCTTCGTATATATTTGATAAGAGCGATCCATTGAGGACGTATAACACAGTTGAGTGAATGCGTTGGTGAAGATTGGTCTATTCACAATCGTGAATTGCTTAGACCGCATAAGGATTTAAACCTGCTCGAGAGACAGAGTTGAAGGTGCGTGTTCAGCATTAAAGACAGAATTAAGATAGAAGGACGGAACCTCATTTCGTAGAGACGGTATCGGAATGATGGCACTGATACGTATATGCTACAGGTGGTTGAAGGCAAATAAAATGCAGAGATGAATGATGGATGGTCTTGTTTAGACTCTGTTCGGATTATGAAGCCATAGTGAAAAGATGAAGGCGAACCTTCAAAGGAAACGCGTTGGTTAATAGCGCAGTTTTGAGGCGGAACCATGAGGTATTTGGAACCGGAAGATGGATTTGTGGAAAGCGGTTTCGAAGATCAAACCAGCAGTATCGCACTGCCTCTCAAATGGTAAGTAGATATTGTTTTTAGAACGCGATAGCATCCATTGGAGGACGTGTGGCAAGTATGGTAAATTAGAAACAGCTTTTGTCGCGTGGAAATGAAGAAGTAAAACCCATGCAACTTGATTGTGCGATTATCGTTGGATTGGGAACGATAATGCGAAGACCATTCGATTAATAAAGGACTGGTGCAGGTTTATTGAACCACGAGCGTTGAATATTCAATGAGATGGCATGACGTGTCTCATTGTCATTGGAGAGGTAAGTTGCCCAAGTTGTGGACGTGATTGTATTTATTTGTTTACAAAGGAAATGGGTGAGCATTGGGTTATGTAAAGAATAATATCAAATTGAAACAAGTGTGGTTAATGAGGGCCTTGGGTACATATATTTATATATGTATTGGTCGAAAGTTTTATTTGATATTAATGCCAAATTGAAATGTTGATTCAATTTCATAAGATGGGTTTGGACCATAAAGTGTATGGTCGTGGTGTTGGTTTTTATAACCATCTGAGTGTTAATCGAAGACTTCAAAACAGAGATTGAAATAAACTCCCGCATGTAAATTTGATTGTTGACTCTTATGTATATATGGTTTCATAACCATTGATTGAAGTTAAGCTTCCGCATAAGTATAGACATGTAATCTGGGTTGTGGTTTTATAACTATGTATTAAAAGTTGAAGAAATCTTCCTTGAAGATTTAATTTATAAGCTTCCGCATTAGATTGTTGAGTTTGCCCAAATTGAGATTTATTTGGGGCATGAATTTGGGATGCATTATTATATGCACGGGATAAAGGATAATGTGGGTATACGCAGGGTGAGTCTGCCATCAAGTGGTATCAGAGCTGGAATAGCTCTGTTTGAAGGTTCAAGTTTTTGTTAAATTAATTGCATGTGTGATGAAAAGAGATCATATTGTGAAACTGATAAATTGCAGCACACAAAGATGCAGTGCAGTTGAGAGGTAAAGCAAGATCAACAGTGATCTTGAAGGTGAGTTGACAAGTATTATTTAACTCTGGTTTGAAGGATCTGTTTGCAGAATTCAGGTTGCAGGCAGTTGAAGAAAATCTCAGCAGAAGGAAGATCACAGCTTTGAGAGCAGTGATGAAGGAGTTCAACAGAGGATTCTAAAGTGAAGAAGAAAGTGTGGCAGAACCTGAAGAAATTCAACAGAGGTTGGATGGATAGAACAATTGTGTTCTAGAAGTTGCAGAAGATTTGAAGCCTGAAGGAGCAGTGAAGAATGCTCAAAAGGTTCCAGCAGAAAGAAGACCAATATTTACCAAAAGACCAAATCCGGAGGAAGGGATTGGTGAGGTAAATTGTAACAAGGAGAACTTGTTATTGCAGAGGCTTTAATGCAACTCATGGGTGAGAAACTCATGGCGAAGAAGATGACTACTGAAAGTCATAAAGGAGAGAGCAGTGGTTCAAAGAGAGACCACATCAGAAAGGAGAAAGAAGATGCCAAGACAAATGGCATAAGGCAGTAGTTAGTTGATGCAGAATATGACAAAGAATTAACTGAGATCAAGGAACAATTTAATAATTTGAAATTGATGATAGAGGAAAGCCAGAGAGTTGGTTGGCTCATGAAGAAGAGGGTGAAGTGGCAGAGGCTACAACAGAAGAGAGAACAGCAAATGAACATGCAGTTTGCAGAAAAGCTGAGAAAGCTTGGACAGAGGATGGATGTACAGTTGGGATGTGCAGAACTCGGAACAGCTGAGTTACAAATGGAAGTTTCCATTTGTGAAGAAGAAGAGGGAATTATTGATGATTTCCTTAACTATTGGGCAAGTCCAGATCAGCTGGATGATGTAAAACCTTGTATTTTTTAATCTAATGATTTTGATGTGATTACAGGTTTTGCAGAGAAGGATGAGCAATCTTGTGAAGTTGTCACGAGTATGAGAAAGTATCGTTCAGAAGATAAATACTCTGAAGCAGGAAGCAATGATGGGGAATGTCTCTTGAATGAGGACAGCAGTGATGCATTTATGATTGAAGTTGTTACAGCACAAGAAGAAATTCTTGTGAATGAGGAAGAAATGGTTCAGTCTGAAGAACTGGTATATGAAACAGCAGTTGAGACTGTTGAACATTTTGATTTACAAACTGAAAATTTGTGTATGAATGCAGGGACTGTAAGAAATGATGAAATACTTCAGCAATGCCACAAAGAAATTGCATTGTTCGAATATTTGTTGGAAAACTCAGAGTATGATAGAGAGATTGAAGAAGAAGGTAGAGTTCATCACAGTGAACAGAAAAACATCATGGAAGCAGATGATGTAGAAGAAAGACTTGTTGACAGTCTTGGGAATTCTTCAGAGAATTCTTTGGAAAGTTTGGATCAGCATACTGATGTGCTGATAGAGGAGAAAATTTCAGAACAGCATACTGAAATGCTGACAGAGGAAGAAAAGGCATTAAGGCCTTACGATTTTTGTTTTAACAATTGTTTTATGAATGCAGGTTTTGTTGCAAGTGTTGGAGAACATTTGACACAGTTGAGCAGTCAAATGAAGGAAAAAGAAGAAAATTCTGTGGAATTATCTAATCCATGGAATGAAGAAGTTTAGTTGCTGGAAATTATGCTGAATAATCAGAATTCAGTGCAAGAAGAGAAATCTCAATTTCAAAATTGGGAATTACAGATGCAAAGAGACGGAGACAGTAGAAGAGAGTACACAATGTACCAGTCCAGTAAATTGTTGATAGGAGAAGGCAGAGAAATTGTCTTAAGTGACAATTTAGAAAAAGTTTTTAGTCTCAGAAAACAAGAGGGTAAGGATGATTGGGAGGCAGCAAGAGATCAGCAATTGGCAGTAAGAACTGAGCAAGTAAGAATGAAAGTTCAGCAATCAAGAGGATTAAGAAATCAGCAATCAGAAGAATTATTGGACAAAGAGATTGAATTGATCAGAAGAATAATGATGAAAGTGTCTCAGAGGAAGATATCAGCAGGAAAGAGAAGCAGCAGCAGCAGCAAAAGGAAGACAGAAAGAGATTGTGAAAGTGCAACCAGTGGAGCAAGGCAGCATAAGGTATGGAGACCTGGAGAAAAGCAGCCAACAACAACAGATGATCAACTACAAAATAAAGTGTGGGATCCAGGAGGACAAAGACTTAAAACACATGATCAGGAGATCATGATCATTTTTAACCTTGGGAGTCTGATGCAGGGGCATTAGGTTCTGAAAAATACTTTGTATTTTAGTAGACATAGGGGGTCTTGAGTTTTTAAGAATATTGTTTCTTATTTAATTATTAATGGGTTTTGAGTGTTTTTGAGAGATATTAATATTGTGAGATTTTGTAAATGTTCCCGAATGATTGGAGAACATGAGGGAAATCAGATAGTTTAGATTTGAGATATTTAGGAATTTATTGTAAATCCTAAGTTAGATTCAGTTTCAAGATTTTAGGGATAGAATCTAGATTTTAGGAGTTTGCAGATTTTGAAGATTTTGTTGAGTTATTGAAGGAATTGAACCTAAATTGGTTCATCCAAATTTGTATAAATGTAATAAGCCTAAAAGGTAAAAGACAGATCAAGTAGCAAACAGAAATTAGAGTAGGTTTGACAAACAGAGGTTTGTTGGGGTAAGCCTACGGGCAGATGTAAAAGGACCACTGATACAGAAGATCAGGCCAGGAAATCCATGTAGATATTGGTTTAATGTAAGGGAACTCGATCCTTGAGTTGTATTTCAATTATGAATCATATTATGTGCAGATTTACTGTATAAGTCTCTGTGTGTAAATGGGATTGATGAAACAGAGAAGAATCTTGTCCATTAGTATTCAATTTACACGTTTGATTGTGTGAATATTCAATTAATTGAGTGTTGTGTGATTTAGCAACTTAGCATTGATCTCAGAGAGAAGATCAATTCTATTTAAAGAAATTGTTGTGGACATTTAACGTGAAGCACAAAATTGCCTGAATGTATTGTTGGGTATAAAGAGAAATCGATGTTAGTTAATATCGATATTATGTTTGTTAATTGAATTGGTCAGAGAAGAGTTTTAACTCGGCATTTGATACATCGAAGTGGCAGAGAGCTTAATGGCAATTCGAAAGCCATCGAAATCGTGGAAGGAAGGCTTCGTGTATATTTGATAAGAGCAATCCATTGAGGACGTATAACACAGTAGAGTGAATGCGTTGGTGAAGATTGGTCTATTCACAATCGTGGATTTCTTAGACCGCATAAGGATTTAAACTTGCTTGAGAGACAGAGTTGAAGGTGCGTGTTCAGCAGTAAGGACAGAATTAAGATAGAAGGACGGGACCTTATTTCACAGAGACAGTATCGGAATGATGGCACTGATACGTATATGCTACAGGTGGTCGAAGGCAAATAAAATGCAGAGATGAATGATGGATGGTCTTGTTTAGACTCTGTTCGGATTATGAAGCCATAGCAAAAAGATGAAGGCGGACCTTTAAAGGAAACACGTTGGTTAATAGCGCAGTTTTGAGGCGGAACCATGAGGTATTTGGAACCGGAAGATGGAGTTGTGGAAAGCGGTTTCGAAGATCAAACCAGCAGTATCGCACTGCCTCTCAAATGGTAAGTAGATTTTGTTTTTAGAACGCGATAGCATCCATTGGAGGACGCGTGGCAAGTATGGTAAATTAGAAACAGCTTTTGTCGCGTGGAAATGAAGAAGTAAAACCCGTGCAACTTGATTGTGCGATTATCGTTGGATTGGGAACGATAATGCGAAGACCATTTGATTAATAAAGGATTGGTGCAGGTTTATTGAACCACGAGCGTTGAATATTCAACGAGATGGCATGACGTGTCTCATCGTCATTGGAGAGGTAAGTTGCCCAAGTTGTGCACGTGATTGTATTTATTTGTTTACAAAGGAAATGGGTGAGCATTGGGTTATGTAAAGAATAATATCAAATTGAAACAAGTGTGGTTAATGAGAGCCTTGGCTACATATATTTATATATGTATTGGTCGAAAGTTTTATTTGATATTAACGCCAAATTGAAATGTTGATTCAATTTCATAAGATGGGTTTGGACCATAAAGTGTATGGTCGTGGTGTTGGTTTTTATAACCATCTGAGTGTTAATCGAAGACTTCAAAACAGAGATTGAAATAAACTCCCGCATGTAAAGTTGATTATTGACTCTTATGTATATATGGTTTCATAACCATTGATTGAAGCTAAGCTTCCGCATAAGTATAGACATGTAATCTGGGTTGTGGTTTTATAACCATGTATTAAAATTTGAAGAAATGTTCCTTGAAGATTTAATTTATAAGCTTCTGCATTAAATTGTTGAGTTTGCCCAATTTGAGATTTATTTGGGGCATGAATTTGGGATGCATTATTATATGCACGGGATAAAGGATAATGTGGGTATAAGCAGGGTGAACCTGCTATCAGTTCCATTCTCCAAATCTTCCCTAGCTAGCCTCAAGGTGGCCATTTAAGGCCTCTCATTGGAGAATGACTTCCGATACTGCTATTTTCAACAACAACAAGACAACTCACACTAACAGATAATTACATGCCTACTCACATCACTATCCTGCTCAAGTAGTTGCTATTAATACTCTTGTTACTCAGGACATCTGAACCTTTGACAAGCCTCGTGTGGAGCAAAAAATGGACCACCTTTCCATGGTTTTTAGAAATAACGGCATGATGTAAAAACTTTCAATCGAGTGGCTAAGAAAGCAAAAAGGCCCCACCCTGAACACTGCAATAGGGAGGATGGTACAAAACGACCCTTCCATACATAAATGGGATCATAACTGGCCAGGATCCTTAAGAAAGGCAATATCAAAGTCACCTTTCACCGCCCTGTCATAATCAAGGGTAAGATGGACTCAATGAAGGACCCAATAGACCCAAAAACTTACGAAGGCATATGTACCATTCCTTGTTCCTGTGGTAGACAATATATCTCTGAGGCTAGCAGACAATTTCAAATCAGAATGCAAGAACACAACACTGACCTTAAGCATAACAAAACCAAGAGATCTGCTCTTGCCAAAAACTCAGAAAACTCCAGGCACCAAGTCCGCTTAAGATATCCAATAATCATCGCCAAAGTTAATCATCAGGTGAAAAATAATATCAGAGAGTCTATGGAAATAGAGAAAACCGAAATAATCTCAATTCTCAATAGAGAGGATGATTTCAAACTCAGTGTTAGATGGCAGCCTGTTATACACCTGCTCCACAACAATAACCAGGTTTAAGTCATTTTTATTGCATTGGTTAGGCTGTGTCAATGCTTATTATAATGGCAGGTTGGCTTCTAGTCAACCTTGCTGTGATAATTTGCTCCTCTAATTAATAACATATATATTGCATGAAGCTGTCATTTCCTCAAGCGTTTTTGTCTCCTGAAGATGATCCCATGATGGTGATTGAAATGTTGAGAAGACTAATATGTAACAAAGTTTTCCATCCCCTCTTTTTAAAAAACCTTCTGCATGAAGAAATAAATTTAAAGAAATGGATTCTAATGCCAAGAACTGCCCCTAACTGATGGTATGGAAATGGACAATCACACATTGATGTCTGAAAATCCATTCGGGGTGCACAAGGTATTGCAAATGATAACTATAAGTTGAAAGTGTTTATTGCAGCTCTGTGTAGAATTACATAAGAGGGAACAGAAGAAAAATGTGATCACATGATAACCAAACTGACATTCATCTTGGGCTATTTTCAGAAGAAATATGAATATCCTTGAACATCAAATATAGTTTTGGATATATTGGCACATTTCAGAAGAGATCATGTTAGAGTTTCTGGGATACCAGCAACGGGAAAAAACATCATGTTGAAGCTCCAAATGGAGCTCTTAAAGAAGACAATAAATTGATTTGTAGAAGGGTTGCCACATAAATTACAAGTGCAAGTGAAGTAGACTAATCGGCTACTTAAAGGATGCTTTGTAAGTGTAGTTGTTCAATTTCATGAAGAAACAGATGAGACAAATCAAGAAACAGACTAGACAGGTAAAGGAAATATAGTTAAGTTTGAGGATGGAAAAATAAATAAAACAAAAACTATCTTGGTCGGATAATCCGGTCTATAGCATAAGTGAATAAAGAATAATAATTCTGAAAATGAATGTCCAACAAATAAGATGGCATCTCAAAGAAGTACGTTGAAGGATGTCATTTGAAAGGAAAATAATGAAGGTGGCAGGGGACTTGGAAGCATTATTGGTTTCTGTTCAGTTGGGCCCCCATCTCAGGAGTCAGCAACATCCCCCTTACTCTCCAGTTAGTTTTGTTCCGTAACCTGTTACATTTATTCTTGCAAGCTAGGGAACGAATGATCAGCTAGATTGTTGGATGTATTGAATTGTTCATTGAGCGTTGAATTCTTGATTTGTTTTTGGTGAGTGAATGAATCTGTAATTCCAGACAAAGGTGTCAGTGGGTTGAGAAGAAGCACATCGGAAGTACGTGTCCTCCAGGGGTTTTGTTTGAATTAACTGTGTTGGAGATTTTTCCAAGAAAAATTTCAAAAAACCCATTGACAATTTAAATAAGCGTCATAAAATTTCTTAAAATGTCCCATTAACTACTTTACTACAAGCAAGATTCAGCACCTGTTGGCTTTCATCATTTGGATTTAAACTCAAAAGGAGAAGGTTAACAGATAGATGTATCAAGGCACAGTTTCAAAGATTACCATTTGAAATTAATTGATATCTACTTGCCTCAACTGACCCTAGATCAGTAAGTCTGGAATAACTTTCCTCATTGAAGCAGCTAACAGTCCAAGTCCGATGGAATCGCATTTGCATGCCCCATCCCCTTGAATAAGTGGAGGACGAGAACTATGCCCTCCTAACAAATTCATCAAGATTGATCTCTCTATAGTTTCTGTATATAAGATGAAACACAAAATCTGGTGATGAAATTCCATGTAATTAAGCCAGTGGCAATGTTCCAAAGCTGGCATAACCACCATCTTAGATTACTCTCTTGTAGCATTTGTCAACAACTTGAGCTTCAAGCTTCTCAATGGCTCTTGAATTTGTTCAGCAGCTTTCAATATGTATTACTACCAGACCTAAAACTGAGGATTTAAACCAAAAATACAGTTTAAAGTCTCCATAAAATAAGATGCCCTAATAACTGAATTTAAAGTCTCTATGGAAAAGGGCGTACTCATTTCTGCAAATTTAAATAAATAACAGCAAATGTTCAGCCTCCTGGGACAAATATGCCAAGACTGACCTATACTCGAGATTTGAACTCGAAACAAGGTTGGGAAACCTTAATTTAAATACTGAAGAACAGAAAAACAGATTTGTGTCATTCCTGCCAAATTAAAAATACGTCGAAAAAATATTAGCTGCTTTGAATAAATATATAAATACTGAAGCTATTCTCAATATTTAAACTCAAATAAATCTAAAAAATTAGTAAATTAAAACTACTGAAAGAAAGAGTATTATTATAAATTTGGAAAATAAGCAGAAATTTTGAGTTGCCTTTAGTAAATATATAATACCGAACCTATTTCTCGAGACTTAATCCAACGTAAGTTGGGGCAAAAAAATGATGTGATTTCTAAAAAATAAAGAAATAAATTTAAAAAACTAAACCTGCTCCCGAGATTTGAACTCGGAATGAAGCTGAAAATATCTAAATTCAAACACTTACAGAAAGAGCGTTGCTATTTCTGCAAAATTAAAGGAATCGCTATGAATTTCGAGCTGCTTTAAATAAATATATAATTACCTAACCTATTATCGGGATTCAAACACAAGAAAACTGGAAAGGGGAAGAAATGACACCCCATTTTAATTCCAGCAAAACTGAAAAAATAAATGAAAATTTTAAAAAACGGACCCCATCGTACGTGGCGTTGTCCGCTTGCATTGAGGGCCAGAGGTTCTCGAACACTTGCGGGCTTCGGTAGACGGAACCGGGAGCCGGGCGATGTTTAACGACGCGGCTCATATCAAACGACATGGTTCCCATATAGAGCAGCATCCCTGAAATATATATGAGCGGGGCAAACAAGAAAAGTCCATGACGCCTCAACAGCACAGAGAGCAGAAGCCACACAACTTTTTGCAAAAATGTCCGGGGCGGCAGCGGAGGGCCGACTCCCTGCATGCGCCCGCTCTTCGTCCGGCCATGTCTGCCGCCATACCTCGGCGACGACCGGCGAGGCGATGATGGCGGAGACGGAGAGCTGTGTGCACTGCTGCCCGAGAGTCGATTCTTTGCAAGCATTTCTTATGCATTTATGCATCTGTTTCTCATTGCCTGTGAACGGATCTGTGCATCCAGCTACTTCTTCTGGAGAAAAATTCGTGTGAGCTTTATTTATTTCTTTCGTCTCCGACAGCCGCAATTCAAATGTTTACGCAATCTGTCTCCGAAATGGTCGCAGAAATATGTTCGAATATCACGAAATTTTTGGCTCGCCTTCAACCGATTTGCCGAGACTCTCGTCCCCTGTGTGTACTAGGAGTTTTTCGCTGTCAGAAGCCAGGGGCCTCGGCGGACTGGCACGCATCGGTAGCCTTCCGGTCTTTAACAAGTCTCTCCAGCCTTTGACTTGCTGCAAACCCGATTTTCGGTCCCTCTTTATATCAAACCTCAGATTAACTCTCTCCTTTCTCTATTCTCATGTGCTTTTGACAACGAATGTGAGAAAATCTCAACAGACCCATGTGATGAGCAAAATTACAAAAGACTGCTTTAAACCGGTAAAACCGTACTGTTAATGCATTAATAATAAGTATGATATCAGAGATATTGATTTAGTATTTGTATTCACAATTTATATTCATGTGTAATGTATTATAAAAGGCTTGTTTAAATTCTTACCTTATCATTATATAATTCTTTTGTTTAACCTTCATTTTAAGATTATGTAATTGCAATCTCACTATTACATATAAGTCTCATCAAGTGGGGATAGAGAAATTGCTTATTTTTTTAACAGTTTTTCAATGTTGTTTTACAGTTGTTATAGACCATTTTGTCACATTTGATCAGTGAGCCCTTTTAATAGAATCAATCAACATCTTATTTCCCTTTATCATTATCTTGCACAAAGCTCTAAGCATTTTTCTTTCATCCCCTAGAGTTTCAACTCTAAACTACATCATCTAAGTCAGTTTTAGGACCAATGCTCTATGTATGCCTATTGGGGTGCAACCACCTACAGGTTGCTCCACTATGGCTAGCATTGGTCACCAGCAAGTTGCTCCCCTTTGCACCTGCATTGGTTCTAGAAATCCGGGGGAATGATCGGGATTCCGGAAGCTTCACTTTCTAGGAATTTCCAAAAGTTGTTTCAACCGCTTACCTTGGATTAAACATTCGATCCTATCACACCCTACTTTGGAGTTTTCACTACTTATCTTTTGATCCTATCCATCCATCAAAGGTGGATCTAAAACCTTAGAATGGTAATTGGATAAGAGCTCCCAACTTACCCCACTCTCCTAAATATTTACCATCTTGTCTATGCAAAGGTTAGAGAATGAATTAATGGTTCCCTTTTGGAGAGTGATTATGCCATTATGTTGTTGTAGTGACTGGCTATTATCTCATGCATTAGGGTGGTTGGAGATGCATATTGTGACAAGGAAAGGACAAGTCAATAACTTGGAGGAGCTCTTCTACAATATCAACTGCTACTTATGGTTGTAATCTCCTTCCATTTTTATTAATGCAAAGAATTCTTTGTTTTCCTATATGTGATGTTGTTATTTCATATATTTCAATAGCATGTTGATATATTGAATAGAGTATTTAGATGATACTGCATAGATATTGTAGTTTCTTGGCTGGTGTCATCTAACTAACCAGGTTCTAATTTTGGCAATCGGAGCTAGAATTGGAGCTTCCAAGCTAAAGAAGGAGTGAATTGTGTGACAGGTTCCAGGTAGGCCTCACTCTGTCATCTATTTACTTTAAGGAAAAGCATTGGGTTCCTTGTCTCTTTGTTGTTCTAGGTTAGCCACTGACCTAGGGGAGATACTTGTGTCCACGATTGCAAATCTCATATAACAACAGTGAATTAATTTCATACTAAACTTGAATTTAGTTGGTATTGATTCTAGGTATTTTAGAAGTAATGTTAAGGAAGCAATCATTATTGATGCATTATGTAATCCCTTACAACTTTGAGAATGACCTAAACAATTCCAATGTATTTACATTTTCATATCCTAGTAAATGTCTCGTATAAATTATTAATAAAACAAATAATAATAGGTATTTTTTCAATCATATTAATTTAGTATTTTTATGGAGGATTTATACTCATATGTAACATGTTATAAAAGTCTTGTTGAAATTCCTAGGACTCTTTTTTTGAACCCTCATTTCATGAATAAAACAAAATTGATGTAATTGTAATGCCATTACTACATATAAGTCCAACAAGTGGGTACATAGATATTACTTCGTCTTTGAGCATTATTTCAATGTTGCTTTGCGATCGATTAATTTCACACTAATATTTAATTTAGTTGGTATTGATTTTAAATATTCTACGAGTAATGTTAAGGAAGCAATTATTATTGATGCATTATGTAATCCCTTGCAACTTTGAGAATGACCTAAACAATTCAAATGTATTTGCATCATTTTTTAACATTCTCTCAATGTTGTTGCAATTGTTAATTTCACACTAAACTTTAATTAGTCAGTATATATTCTAAATATTTTATTAGTGAGGTCAAGAAAGCAATCATTATCAATGCATTATATAAGTCATTTACAACTTTGAGAATGAATTAAACAACTCCAAAGCATTGTTTAATTGCATCATCAAGGACTACATTATAGTGACGTCAAATTCTTTCTATAGCCATGCAAAACAAAACATCATCTCCTATGCGTTGACCACTTGATTGATACCCTTTATATTGAGGTATCAAGTCAATACAGTCTCACTAGAGAAACTTTCAATCCCAAGACCAACGTTGGCAACCAACACTTCCACTCAATCAAATTCAATTCCCATAAATCAAGGCACATGTCTTTAGTAGATCAATAAGCATGCTCTATAAATCATCTTGATCTTTGTGTCATAAACAATCTCAACCCAAGTGATAAAATGTGACTAATCAACAAAATACAAACTAATCTTCAACGCATCTCAAAGTTGACTATCTATATGCAATCTACCTCAAACAATATAAACATATAATACAATAATGATGATTTAACGTCCACTAAGACCAATGTGGTATATCGGACCTTAAGAAAGTAAGGGATTAATTGCGACTCTTTAATATTTTATTTATATGATAAAAAAAAAAAAAAGGAAAGAAGTGCTCCAATATCACTATAGTTTTGCTAACTTAAGAAGTCAAGAAGGTTGGTAGTGTGGTAAATGTTTTGGAAATGAGAACAGATGTGACTCAGAGCCAAGAAATCTAAGAGAAAGTGTTTTTTTATCTTCAACCCTCTTAGTATCGCAAATGGGACAAATTCTTTCGTCCCAGGGTGTTTTGGTAATAAAATAACACATGGTTTCACTTTGAAGCTCATGGGAATTAGTTCTTATCTTTACAATGTTCATTTTCTTCTTAGTACTCGTCAAGACAGAAAGATAATTTTGCTTAGCAAGGGTGGGGTTGATCACCTCCTTATAATGCCTTATCTTCCTTTTTCCCTCTAGCTCCTTATCATCCCACAATTTATCCTTAAATTTGGAGGTAATAACATTTTCAATACTATTCTTAATCCCCAAGATAATCTCCTCCTTTATCCCCCAATGGTCAAGCTAGGACTGGGCATCTTTATGTCATCCACGCTTGAGACAGAGGTGGGGATTTTGGCTAGAGTTAGAAGCGACTTTGGGGAACCTCTTGGCTTCCATGTTGTAAAGCTTCTTCTTATACATCAAATACCTAAACATAGCCATGCTTTCAATGGGGGAAAGGCTAGATTAAATCAAGAGGATAAGATAGGGAATATTTCCTTCAATCTTGAGGTTGTAGGTTATAAATTACTTTTGCATCATCTTGATATTCCTCCACGACTCTCTGGATATATTGCAACCCCAATCCTCACATCCATATAAAATAACAGGGGTGACAAGAGTCTCAAAGAGGAACCTTTTTTACTCCAAATCCAGAGATCAATTGACTTATAATTGTTTCAAGCTAATAATAAGCTTACCAACCTCCAATAATCCTTTTCTCAATGTTACAATTCTAGTTGAGTTAACGATGAATGTCAATACCTAAATATTTGTATGAATAAACCAGCTCCATGTAATTGTTATCATAGTTGAAATTACCATGGTTGATCGTTTTGGATTTAATTATCATGACTTTAGTCTTTTTGGTATTAATCGTCATACCCATCTTGGAGAAGTAATCATGGAGGATTTTAAGCTGCTTGTTGAGATCATCGTGGATTCTAGCTAAAATAAGGATATTGTCAGCATAAATGAGAAGAGTGATGACCATACCAGTGAGCTCAGGGCCATTGCATCCCGCGGTTTCCAAACACTCTTCTAACTTATCAATGTAAATGCCCAAAATGGTAGGGTATAGGGAACACCCTTTCTTAACTCTGATATTGCATTTAATTTCTTTAGACCATCCCTCAGTGGTCTTAAGCTTGGAAACAACATTCTTGTAAAGTCCAATCACAACAATCCTCAACTCAGAAGGAATCATTCAAGTATTTTCCATAACTTATCCTGAGGAACAGTGTCGAAATATTTTCTAAAGTCAACAAAACAACAAAAGAGATCAATTTTATTATCCGACACTCCTCAACAATGATCCTAAGAGTGATAAGATGATCGATAGTTGAGTGATGTCTCCTAAAACTAGATTTCCCTTTAGTTTTTTTTACCATGGATTTCAATCCAAAGGCTAATCTTCTTTTCTAAAACGAGCCCATACAATTTGGCTAAAATGTGGCTAATCAGAATGGTCCTATAGTTATAGGGAACATTTTTGTCCCCACTTTTAAAGATAGGCACAATAAGGCTTTGCATCTAAAGCTTATGGAAGTCGTGTTTTACTGTCAAATTGAGAAGTTTTAGGATATGAGGGATGGCGATAGATCTTCCCATATTGAATATTTTACCTTGGTAGCCTTCAATATCACTAGCTTTCCCATTAGCGAGTTTCTTAATCTCAAAATCCACGTCTTCCAAAGAAAATATATCCTCTTCTATAGGAGTGTTTAAGATGATGCACATGGTGTTTGGGGCGTCATAGAGCTTCTTAAGATAGATATTCCAGTTGTTTAAGGGGCTTGAATGATTTTATTTTGTTTTAAGAACATGTATATTCTGCCAAAACTTTATAGGCTCAACTTTAGAAAGGCAAAGAAGATGTTCTGATCTATTTTTTTCGAAGGAACAAATAGTTTATATTGATCAAGTTGGTAAATGGACCAGTACCCTTACATTTAAGGAGTGATCATCAACTATAGTAAACAAGAGATATTCCGAGAGCAGTCTATTCCTATCTTACCTATTCCTTTCTATACTATTGACAACATTTTTCTTGTAAATTCCCCAAAACCCCTGACAAAAACTACAAATTTACAAAACATTTAACAAAAAGTGATATGAAACCCAAACTCTACATTCATGGTGGGTCGCTATTGGCCATTGCGGTTCCATTTTCTTCATGCTCATGGAGTGGAATTTCCATAGTAGTCCCCTCCATAGACTCGCTTGGTTGAACATCGTCATGCATGCCAGGGGACATGGGATCTTGCAAACCAAACACCTCCTCGAGGACACCAACTGTTGCCATTTCAACCTCGACCTTGTCAAATTTCGAGCCCAAATTGTCCACCTTGGTGGCTAAATTCTCCATTGTCAGCTAAAGCCTCTCCATGGCCTCCTGCAGATCCTTCATTTGATGAATGACTAGAGAAAAGTGAGAACGAGCTTCTAACACAACTTGCTCACCAACCCTTTCTAGCTTGGCAACACCTTCCTCTAGAGAAGTATGATTTGAAGCCCTCTTGATATATCCATTGTCTTCATGGCTAGAGGAGGCAATGGAGTCAAACGAACGAAATTTAACCTTAATTCTTAACACATACAACTTCGTCAATTACCATTTATAATGAGGAATGCCACTGGTTTCCTTTCATGTGACCATATTTTCGCATTGAATGTTGTCGACATTTATTTGTCTTCTCGTATCACTTGTAACCTGCATAAAATCCATTTCTTGTCGCCCGAATATATTGTATTCACTTTGCAGATGCAAGATTAAGGTACTAGTCATAGGGATTTTATGGCCCAACTTGAAACCGCATGTAGCATGATTCCATACGTTCTTGAGAGTAACACATTGCCTCTCCTTTATCCATATGGAATAACACTCAACTTGTTTTACCTTGATCGAGAGTTGTCATTTCAAGGAAATCATGATCACAATGATTCCAATGCTACTTAATAATGTAACACGCCTTGGGAACTAGTTTCTCCAAGGTGTCCTTTGATTTATTACATCCTCCATCCCACACAATGACAACATCATGGAATATATTAAAGAGTTGGGTTGCCTCGATCCTGGCAGAGTATTCCTTGATCAAGACGAGTCCCTATATTGGCTTACTCTTCAACGATATGATTATTTCCTCTTTTGATATGATAAAAGGTGATAAAGTCATATTTTCCAATTTGTCTCCTAATACGAATGTCCATTCGGGGTTGATCTTTTATGATAGAATTTTTGGTTCTATAAAACTTTGGATGTTTATCAACGAGTCTCCCAATACCATCAGTTGACAAATTCCCCTTGCTATGGCAATTTTCAACCCTTGCCAAAGAGCCAGAGCTTCTACTTGATTGTTAGTGGTTGATCACAGTCCCCATGCATATTCGTTCTTGATTTCTCTGTCGAGGCATAATATTATGCCCCCCTTCCCCCCCCTCCCAGCTCCTGCCTCTACCCTCTCTTGTCTCTTATTAATATATGACTTTTTCTTCCTTCTAATAAGAGCTTTGTATATACTTTTATTTTTTACTTTTACAATTTCGTTAAGAGCATCTCTAATTGCTTTCTTGACAATTTTACAATCCTTGTCATACCAAGAGTTAGAAATTCTATTATTCTTTTTATAAGACAATATAAAAATGATCAAAATAATAATTTATATTTTAATACTAAGAAATTTACATACATTATTAGGAATTTGGTTCCTGTGATCCATCAAATGTGTATAAAGTCTTTCGATGAAAATCACATCAAAGCAAATCTTATCCTGATGATGAATCACATTGGCTAGTTCGAAACGCGTCGACAAATTTTTCTTTGATATGATTTTCAAAAAAAACTTTATACACAAAAAATTGCATACACTTTGTTTTTAAACCAGCTTAATAGATAGAAAAGTACTACGGAACATGAAAAGTTAGTTTTTAAATAAAATAAGCATTTTAATGTGTCTCTTAGTTTTATAGTTATAAATAACGAAACATCTAATGTGTCCCAATAATAAAACTTTTTTAGCTTAATGAAGCTTTTCAAGGTCTTTTTTTCAAAAATGATTTCAAAGTATTTATGGTCGAGGACCCACCGAATAAAAACTTACATCAACCCACAATAAACCCTTTCAACCTGTAAAGGAAACTATTTCTGGCGGTTAAATCGTCCTGGGTGTAGAGTTTCCCAATCGTTGGGTCACGATCACATCCCTTTCGAACAAACAAAAGTACAAAAATCTATCATGCGGAGATTGCAAAAAACATGTGAATAAAATTCCATGATTGGGCGTGGAAACGTCTCGAAAGCTCCGTGACAAGCACCCATTTAAGTAGACCATTCCACTTGTGGATTGAAATATGGATTGGTCATAGGCTTCACTAAATGCTTGATTTCCCTTTTTGAAATCTGTGGGTGTTGAAATTTTCAAAACTTAAATTTAATTAGTCAAATCGAGATGCAAGGGCATTGAAAAAATAAATTTAATTAGTCAAATTCAAGATAGTCGAGGGCATTGGAAAGTAAATTTAATTAGTCAAAATAAGATTGATAAAACATTATACTTTGTCAACTTATTTTTTATAATAATATAATATTTTTGTGTTTTAATTTTATTTTTTCAATTCATATCCATATATATAAGATATTGTATTATCAATATTATTAATTTGATTGTCGGTTTAATTGTTAAATTAAGATTTGTTCATGGGCATAGGGTAGATAGTGACAAGTGTTTTGCTAAGGTACTTTGTGGTGTAAATGTTATTAGTTTGAAATTTCGTGGGAAAAATTGCAACCATGCTAAGGGTTGGTGTGGCCTAGGTTGAGTGCGATCCCTAGGTGATTTTGACAGCTTAGATGTCCCTAGGTCGCAATTGCTCAAGCCACAAGTTAGACGTGTCGGTCATCTTGAGACTCACCTAACCTAGCAAACAAACAAAAAATGTAAAATTAAGATTTGGAGTCTTTATCTTTTTCTTTATAATTAAGTGGTGGTCATTGCTTATGATGGAAACAATAATGAGTATGTTTGTGTTTAACTTAAACAAATTGTGTTTAACAATAATTTAAAGGCATGAAGAAATGACCTGTTATGGCGGCTTGGAATAATCAAAGGGGAAATCAATTTTTTTGGTTAAAAAATAGTAAAAATTTGGTTAAAAAGGACAATCTCATCAATCAATTATAATTTTAACAAAGATCGCCTAATTGAATTTGGGTGGTGCCAACTCAATATTAGTCAAAATCATAGCACAAACAACCTTATTTTTATGTGTACATTTGAGACATCTAATCATGGATTTGGGCTCCATGGAAGCACAACAAGCTTCAATCAAGAGAAATGAGTAAATAATATTGCATTTAATTTTACAGTTATAGGTATAAAATGCTTTTTGGTTTGCTTAATTTTATTTTAAGATCATGAGAAGTCGTAAGCCCAAACTTCAAAATTATACAAAATAATCTAGATAATTAAGGTGTTAAAGGATTTTTTTTATCATCGTAATCATTGAGTTCAACATTTTGATATTTATTTTCAAGACCGTGATAAGCTTTCCAATCACCAGTAAAAATGAAATCAAAATCCATGCCCAAGTATTTGTATAATTGGACCCCTTCAAGGATGTTTTCTCGACACAAAAATTGGAGGATAAATTCTTTTTTTTTTAGACATAATTGTCATTATTTTAGTTTATCATAATTTATCAATAGTAATGTTAAGTTCATAAGTTTTTAAAAAATGTTTGATAGATTTGAGTTGCTCGTTAAGAATGGCAATAGTTTCTACAAGAATAACAATATCATCAATGTGCGAGAGTAGGGTGACAACAAGTCCACCTACATTTTTTTCACTAGAATAGTTAAGATTTGTATTAAAAATGTGTTGTTGTACTAATAGAGTAGGGATTTCCAAAAGGAAACCTTTTAGAAAATGTCCAAAATTCATGATTGTATCTAATGGATTGGATTGTTTTGTGCTCATGAAAATGTAACACGAAAAATTACTGATATAGATCTTAAAAAACTAACATAATATCAAAATTATCTTGTGTTGAATGGTGTTGTCATTGATTGATTAGGAGATCAAGTCTCTTGTAGAAAAATGCTCAAAAATGAAGTTGCTCATAATTGGTCCAAACTAGATCGACTGGAAAGAGCTCGAAAAAACGATCCTGTAGACGCGAACGACACTGAAAACCGACGCCATATGAGAAAGTTATTCAACTTTGAATTTTCTCAATTTCAGTAAAAAAAATGGCCAAAATTTGACTTTATAAAAAATATTTTATTAAAAAAAGAATATTCCATAGAATATTATGGGAATATTTCGTGGAATATTCCACAGAATATTTTGCGGAATATTCCGCAAGCAGCCAATGAAAGGGCGCCACGTGGCCCCAAGGTGGAATGAAAAGGCGTTTAAAAATTTGTTTATGGTCGCGGCAAGATTTGAAACCGGGTCGGGGCGGAGACAACGCAATGGACTGGCCACCATTGGGCCACACGTAGTACTTATTAAACCATGCGTTAAAATTTGTATTTGAATTTTGAAATTGGTTTGGGTGGGGCCCGAAAGGGGGCCAGCCCCCTTTGCATGTATCCTCCCGCTCGGAACCGTGGCTTCAAGATTGGCGTGTTTAACCGTTGAACGGTTGGGCATATGGTGCGGAAACATATTTAAATGTGGATATATATATTAAAGTCTCAACCACCTTGTTCCAAAGTTTATGCCATGAATAGCGCCCAGGACTTCGGTCTTATGGATAAGGCCCTTAACGTTAGCACCACGAACTGGCGGGGATGTTGGCGGACTCCGCCTATTCTGGTGGCCGCCCTAATTTGTCGGGATTAACTGGAGTTCCACCACATTTGGTGGAGCTTTTCTAGCCCTAACTGGGCAAAAACTTCAGTTAGCCATAACTTTGGCTAGGGAAGTCCATTTGGGACGATTTTTTTTTTTGCTTTTGGGGTATTGAAGCATTTTGGAGCTGTTGGGACAGGTTGCAGAGCCATCAGCATGCTCTATCAGTGATTTTATCAGCGATTTTGGTTGTGGAGCCACCAGGGCTTGGTGAAAGATCAGTTGTGTTGGACTATACTCATCCATTGGAGGTGAATGAATAGTCGATTTATACTGATTTCAGTCCTCTGTTTCTGAATTTGCAGCTAATTTTTACTTTTGAGGCTTTCTACACAGTGTAATTCTTAATTTGAGCAAAAATGCACAGCATAACAGTAAGCATTTGTTTAAGCAGTTCACCCCTCTCTTGGGCTACCTCTGCTGGATCCAAAAGCCTCTAATTAGGCTTTTCCCTCTTTCATTAATGCTCAAATTAAGAATTACACTGTGTAGAAAAATTAAAATTGGGGGCACCAAATGCCCCTATATCTAATCACTAGCTCATAGATTCCGAACTTCCTACCTGGCCATCGCCATGCGCCGGATGACCCCTCACCTCTCAGAGGGAAACCCTATGCATCCCTTGATGTACTGGTCCTCAAGATCCTGCCACCTGCACTCTGATACACCGGTCAGTAAAAAATCACGCCTACGAGGAACATCCTCTAGCGTAGCCTCATAATCAGGTCTCTAGTATGCTCTCACTCCACTAGATCCAGCAGCCCCTGGTGCCATGGATCAGCTAGCATACCCTGCCAGCTTCATCGCTGCTATATCTACATACCAAAAGTCACTGATCCGAATCCGAATGTAAATTTTGTTGTGCTAATTTCATCTTCATAATTATAAACAATTTGCTGATCTTTTCCTTCATGTGCATGGGTTTCTTGAGGTGTTTCTGAGTGTTAAACATGTAAATGTATAAAGTTTTATGCTAAATTCATGAGAATTTTAACTTAAAAACAAAGTAATGAACAACAATAATAAAATGTACAACAAACCATCAAATGATCCATTAACATAGTATTTTGATGAAGGAGTTCACCCCTCTTGGGTTACATCTCCTTGGTCCATCTTCCATGGCTTGGGCCTTTGTATTAGCTCAAATGTGAAAAAGTGTTGTTTACAATCCTCTACTGCTCCTGAAACCTGCTTCAATGTGTTCAGAATTTCCAAATCATCCAGGATAGAATCTTCTTGAGCCCAATTTGGTCGAATTTTGCAAAAGTTATGGCCTTCTCAATTCTGGCCTAGGAAACCCCACTAAATCTGGAAAGAACTCCAGTTAGGGCAGCTAATTTTGGAGATCTGCCGAAATTGGCGGACTCTGCCAAACACTCTGCCGAATTAAACTCAGGTTTAATTAATTTAAGTGGGGATTAACTATTGAAATAGCGCTAAACGCGTGTTTTAATTAATCCGGATTAACACACATTTAAATATGGTTTAGCCATTAAATAAACTTGTTTAAGGCTTAAACTCTCGCCATTAATACAATCCTACGCTCCTGGTTGTAGCATTACGGTTCCTTTGTGAGGGGTCTGGTCCCCTCCTTACCCCCGCCAGATGAATAATGTTAATTCAAATATAATTCAAAGGAATATATTAATAAGAACCTTGGCTTGGACTATTGGTATGTCACAACGCTCACTTGGGGGAGGCCGTGGGGTTGAGCCCCGACCTCCGCCCTTCCGCCTATACAATAATTATGCACCATAATACTATACATGCTAATTTGACCTTTGACATATATGATATTTAAACCATTGATAACAAAAATTCGACCTTGGACTTTACCATAATTTTGGCCTTTAAGGGGGGCGGGGGGGGCACGTGACAGCCTCCAGGCTTACCACGTGTCCTCTTCCCATTGGCTCTCTCCCAAACCGATGAAAAGGAAACAAATCAACCACACAACAACCAACCATAGATTTACACTTGGGATAATGTCATTGGACGAAATGAAAAAATATTCCTAGAATATCTTTTTTTTGCTGACTAGGCTGCAATGTCACCATTCTGTCCTTTTCTACAATTTTTTTTAGCTATTTAGGAAAATGAACAACAGGCTCTATCTTCTTCATCTGAAGTCAGTTTTCGATGAAACGAAATTCATTAGATTCATGGCGATGAGATCTTCGTTGTCGTTCAGTTTCCAATCAATTCTTAACACTTCCATTTTTTAGATTAACACTGATCACCTGATCATTCATCCCCACTAGAAGCCTTTTGGACCCCAAAATCTCTTTGATTACTGAACATGTGGATGAGGGTATAGTTGCCTCACCCTTCCAGACTCAATCCACTAAAATTTTCTCATTTTCATCATCTTGATCTTTTCACAAAAACTAAGCTTTTTCCTTGACTCTTGAGACCCTCTCTTGCTGTTATAGACACCGTCATGCTGCAATTTCCCTAAATTTGCAGAGAAACAAGCTAGCCTTGTAGAAACAAACTTTTTACCACCTCAGTCATCAATCAAAGGAAACTTAAAAACTGTCTCACCTTGAACATTGTTGTCATGGCGATTCTTAGTTTCTCTTGCTTTGTACTTGCATCGACTTTCTACCAAGTATTTTCACCATTTCCATTTACCTTTTGGAAACAAAAAACAAGCACTTATGGGACCTATGCCTTCTTTGTCAAATTGATCTGGCGCTTTCTCTTTGACCTTTGTGTTAGCCACCTATAAAAATTTGTCATATCAAATGGTGGCTAGATCATTTTTCAAGCCTTTAAGAAACAATTTCATGCCAAAATTGTTAGTTCTTAAAGTCTTATGAAGTTAACTAATCCTTTAGTTAATCTTCACTGCTGTTTCCCTCATTAACCCTGAAAAATATGTTGTTTTCCTGAAGAAAAAAGATTGTTGAAAAACCCCATTTTCCCATCATTTTTACCCCTTCTTCACTCATAAATAACCCCATTTTTACCCCCTTCTTTCTTCATAAAATCCCTCCATAAGCCGCATTTAACCTTCAAATTCACTTCAAGACCCTTTTAAAACCATTTGGTCTCCTTTCATTTGGTTAAAAAAACCCCTTTTTTTCTCTACCGAAACCCTCAATTTGCCTCAGAAACTCTGTTTTAAAGCCTAAAAACAGTCTTTTTCCATTATAAAGGTTTTTAGCCCCCGAGGGCTTAACTACCGTAACCCCCTGCCTCATGAGACCTTAAGCCCCGCAACCGGGCACTTAAAGGGTCTAAACCCCCGTTGTAAACCTTTATTTCCTTGTTTTTCCTTTGTATTTCCGCAAAACCTGACTTTCCTTCGTATTTCAATAAAACCCGGCAGTTCTATGTTTAAATGAATATCAACCGTCGATCTAAACCAATCAACGATCATCGCAAGTCCGCATCGGGTTCTCCCCTTTTCAACATGTCCTTCAAAAATATTCCGATGCGATCAAACCTCAGCCGTCGATCATCCCTCCAATCCGACGGTCAATACACAATCGCATCGCAATCTTCCCTTTGTTCTTTCTCTTTTCCTCCTCCGATGCCATTCTTCCCGATTAAATCTTAGCTGTCGAATCCACAAGAACCGACGGCTAAGATCTCGTCGCAAGTCCGCCCATAATTATTCACGTTTGTCCCTCCGATTAACTCTCAACCGTCGATCTGACTCCCAGATCTGATGAACAGCGATACATCGCATCACAAAATTCCCTTTGTGTCTTCCCCTTTCCTCCTACGATTTGCGATCCTGCGATCAAATTTGGGCCGTCCATTCCAAAAATCTAACGGTCCATATCAAGCCCGACCTTTCTTTGTTATTCCACAAAGCTCGACAGTTTAAACTCTTCGGTAAAGATCCACCATTGATATTTGCAGATCAACGGTCCACGTTGCTCCCGCTTTCAAACCCAGCCCTTTTCATTTCCTCCCCATCGATAGATCTCCGTCGTTCTTTCCCTTGATCCAATGGTTCACATTTAAATCGACATTTGACCCCACCTACCTTTCCGTCTATGCATCTTGCCCTCCTTTGCGTGCGATCTGCACCATTAGATTTGCACCCCTTCATCCGACGGCCAGAAGTCAGTTTTGCGTTTTTTCTGCATCCGGGGTTTAACACTGAGAATTTACGCGAAAAAAGTGGTTTTAGAGGGGACGCGTGTCAACCTGGCGAAGCATATCGCGTTTTTTTTGAGAAATTTCAAAACCACTTCATAGCTGCGTGAAAACCACTCAAGTCCTGATTAGATCCTTCCCCCCATTCATTTGCCCACCGTCTAAGCTCCCAAACACTTCGTTCAAGAAATCCCGACCTTTGATCATTCTAGATCAACGACTCTTATTCATTCTGCGTCCAAACTTCATTCCAACCCTTTTTCGCTTTCGATAAAGGTTTTCTCCCATTTCTTTTGCAAATTTCCTCCATTTCCGCTATAATATTACCCCCTCTGCATTATAAACTCCCCAATCGATCTCAGCCATTGATCAATCTAGATCAACGACCCAGACTTAATCTCCCCACCGTTTACCCAACCGCCTCCCCATTTGACCCCATCGAATGATCTCGGCCGTTGGTTTTTCTCATCCAATGACCACGATCTAATCTTGATCCCAAGTCTTCCAAATAGTGCTAAGCCTATCTTTTCACAGGTTTTTCTTAATTTCACTTCTTTTTTGCAAGGTTTTAAAGGTTTCTCCATTGTTTTAACAAGAAATGAATGGCTGGGGATGACGATCCTTCAGGCCACTATTCATGAAGAAGATAAATCTACAGGGTTTCCATCATGTTTTTTATCATGCGTCATGAGCACTGATAACACAATAAACCCTCTGCACGCCTGCAAAACACAGCAAAACAAAGTGAATATCAATCAAACAAAGGGTATCAGTGTCAAAGGATAAAATCAAAGCAAAAATGAAGAATTTATGATTTTAACACAGTTTTGAGGGATTAAGGCATAAATTCGACTATCAAAGGCCTAATCCACACAGTTAAAGACAATATGAAGACCTGAAGACAAAGATTAAACTTAATCAGGCCTAAAACACAGATCAAAAGCAAATTAACAATGTTTTAGGGAAAAAGAATGAGATCTATCAGTCCGAGAAGCCTCCACTGCCACATCAGAGGCTAATTGAATCTTCTCGAGCTACCAAAAGCCACCTACGGCCTCAAAGAAATCAAAGAAGGCAGAGTTATTGCCTTAGTCAGTGATATTTTGTTAAAAACAACCAGAGTTATTGCCAGCTTCCTTAAAGAGCTTTAAAGTCAACAAAATCTGCCAAATAGCCTGAATATTTAATGAAAACCAATTACTACAGAGAAATATCAGAAAATTTCTCCTTTGAGCCCCTCAAAGGCCGAGAAGCATTAACTCGTATTAATTGAACTAGAGATATTTTATTTTATTCCACCTCCTCATTTCTTTTATAAATACTTCTGAAGAAGATGAGATATATGTTGGTCGTTGAACTTTGATGTAATACTTGTGCTCGAAACTTTCTACATGTAAATAGTTTTCAGAGGCTATTGAAGCTCTGTTTTGTGATCAAAGAAGTTAGGCTGAGAAGAGAAGATGATTGTTGTACTGAAACATTGGACGACTGGATTGACATCAATATACAAGATGATTTTTGGGATCCTGGTCTATATCATTGGTGAAGTACTTCTTACTGTTATTATTTTCCTTTCATGTATGCCATTGTGCTCACTTTTCTATGATAAAGAACAACAAGCATAGAGTTAGGATTTACTGTTTACAGTACCCTTCTCTGACTGATAAGCTTTATCTTTATGTTTTCCTCCAATTGTGTATTTAAGAATGACTTAAGTTAAGTGTAAACATTATCAAGGAATGTTGGTTTGTCCCTGTCTTGATGTGCAAAACTTGAAAGGAAGTTCTTGAATGATATTTTCATTATATGCTGAGTAGAGTTAGGCTGGAAAAGTTTATGGTTTGCCTTGTCTTCTAGTTTCTTTCTCCAAAGGTTATTTTGAAGGTTTCCCTAAGGGTATGTTGAAGCAGGTTTAGATTTTAATGTATCTTGCTTGATCTTAAGCTGCACTTTGTTTTCTTATCTGTTTTCATCCCTTCTGAAAGTAGTCATGTGGATTGCTGGATTGTTTGTCTGATAAGTTAGCTTTAATACAGGCTTGTCCAAAGAAGTTTAAGGTTAGCCCTGTCTTTGGTTGGTTTCAAATAGTTGCTTAAAATACTTTTCTTGTTTGGAAAGTTGATAAATCCTTGTTGAAGTTATTGAATTTTTCCACCTTCTCAACACTTTTAATGTTCCATTCCATCATTTTAATCTAAAGGATCTTTTGATATAGATGACTTGCCTTTTGGATCACTCTTGAAATTGTTGCATAATTAACCCTTTTATGACTCCATAGCCCAGTGGATTAAGTGTTGTTTCATATCTATCCTATCAGCTGAATCTTGTTCTGATTGTTTACACCTTCACCCCTTTGAAACTCTTTCATTTTTAGGACTTTCCACTCAATTAAAAATCATGCTCAACCATCCAAACAAACAAAAATCCCTTGTTCTCAATAACTAGCCTAATATCATACTAAAAGCCTTAAAGATAAATCAATCTTTGCACTTATAAGAGAGATCCCTCTCTGGATTCAGGAGGGCTAGATCCTAGAATCCCAAAGTGGTTCATAATGTTGTCTCTGCAGCTTTAGTCTTGCCAATCTGCTAAAATTATAGAGGCCTAAGATTGAGGGAAGATACCAAGAAGGACCAGTTCCTCCTTTTTATGTTAGTTTGAAGATTCATGACAAAATTTTACACAACGCTATGCATGAATCAGGGGCCTCTCATAACTTAATGCCAAAATTAGTGATGGAGAGCCTAGGCCTTGAAATTAACAGACCATAAAAATATATATACTCCTTTGACTCCAGTAGAGTGAAATTCTTAGGTTTGATCAAAGACCTTTGTGTAAACTTAGCACAAATTCCAGCCAAGTGTTTAGTAATGGATATTGTAGTGGCTGATGTACCCCCAAAGTATGGTATGCTGTTATCAAGATCTTGGGGAGCTAAGTTACAAGGAACAATGCAAATGGATATGACATATGCTACCATCCCTGTTTTTAATCAAACACGTAGACTTTATAGGGAAACTCATATGAAATACATGGTTAGTAGCCAAGATAGAACACAAAACTCTCCTCTTTATTCTGTACATACAGGCCTTGATTCATTCATTCTTTTTAATGATGAAATATTTAATGAGCCAGAAACCTTAACTGATTTACTGGCCACTCCTCACTGTAATGTAGTGGTAGACATAGAAAAGGAAGGAGACATAATAGGAAGGTCAAAACAGTGTGTCAAAATAGAAAATCATTGTAAAATAATCACGGCTCCTGAGCTACAAAACAGTTATCCATTACTTGTTAGCTTTGAGAACCAAGAGAAGAATCCTCAACTTAATGAAGAACATGAGGAACTAGAACAATTTCAACACAATACTGACTGTCAAGAACAAGCTGAAAGCACACAAGATAAAGAAGATAGTAGCCAAACTAGTAATTATGAAGCTAGTCCTCTTTGGAGTATGAATTTTGATGGGTCTTGCACTAAGAACAATGCAGGTGCAGGCATTTGGATACATAAAACTGAAAATAATCACACTGAAGGGCATTCCTACAGATTAAATTTTCAATGTTCAAATAAAATAGCTGAGTATGAATCCCTCCTTTAAGGCCTACACTTATTGAAGAAATTAGGAGCCAAAAGGATAAAAATTCATGGGGATTCAGAGTTGATTGTTAGGCAAGTGAATGGGGAATATAGTGCCAAACACCCCAGACTTAGAGCCTATAGAAACGATGTCATGGACTTACTAAGAAAATTTGAGGAATCCCAACTTATCTTTGTCCCAAGAGACCAAAATGTCCTTGCCCATAGTTTATCTTTTGCTGCTAGAACATGTTTAACACTGTATGAAACCAAACAATGCACCACCCAAATCAAATTTAGACCAGCTGTCCCTGATAATGAGAAATATTGGCAAGTGTTTGATGGAGACAAACAAATAGAAGACTTCCTACAGTCCAGAAATGAATTTGAACTACCAAGTTCAGATTCATATTATGAAGATGACTGTTCTACTGAAGAAAATTTACTTGAAGAAGAAGTAAGTCTCCAGAGATTGCTGTTATAAATATGTTAGCTAATAAATCTGAACATAACACAAAAATTAGTGCAGATTTAGGAAAAGAAGACTTAGAAACGCCGTAATCTAACACCCAAAGTTTCCCAAAAGGTATGGTCCCCTTAGAAGAGTTGTTTGATTTCAATGATGTTGCCAAGAAACCAAAGCTAGAGCCTGTTGAAACTGAAGTAGAAGAGTGTAACATAGGTAGTGAACTAAAACAAAAAATGATCAAACTGTCTAAAACTTTGTCAGCTCACATCAAGCTGAAATAAATTGAGCTGTTTAAATAATTTTCTAATGTTTTTGCATGGAGTTATGAGGATCTAAAGTCCTATGACACATAAATAATTCAGCACAAGATAACCCTCAAAGAAAACCAAAAACCTTTTAAACAAAAATTGCGCAGAATCAACCCTATTCAATTACCTTTGGTTGAGAAAGAAATCAAGAAAATGTATGAAGCTGGAATTATTGTTCCTATTAGATATTCAGAGTGGGTGTCTAATCTAGTGTCAGTTAGGAAGAAAACAGGAGAGATTAGGCTTTGTATTGACTTTAGAGACTTAAACAAAGCCTCATTGAAGGATAACTACCCGTTACCCAAGATGGATCATATTTTACAAAGGGTGGTTGGTTCTAAAAGAATTTCTTTGCTAGATGGCTTCTCAGGATACAATCAGATATTAGTACATCCTGATGATCAACTCAAAATAGCCTTTACTACACCTTGGGGTACTTTCATGTATGTGAAAATTCCCTTTGGTTTGATGAATGCTGGTGCTACATTTCAGAGAGCCATGGACATTGCATTCTCAGAAGAATTAGGCTACTTCATCATTATTTACCTTGATGATATCACTGTTTTTTCCAAAACAGATGAAGAACACCTAAAACACTTGAGAAAAGTCTTTGAGAAATGCAGAAAATATGGGTTATCTTTAAATCCAAATAAAACAATATTTGGTCTCCAAGAAGGTAAACTACTTGGACACATCATATCAGAAGAGGGGACAAAGATAGACCCAAAAAGGATTGAGGGTATATTGCAAATCAATCATCCTAGAAACATCAAGGAACTTCAATCTTTCATTGGGAAGATTAATTTATTGAGAAGGTTCATACCCAACTTGGCTGAACTCCTTAGAAACATAAAAAACATGCTGAAGAAGGGAGAAGGAGTTAAATGGACATTAGAAGCAAAGAAAGCTTTTGAACTGGTAAAACAAGCATTAACCAAAACACTAGTTCTCATTAGTCCTGATTCTTCAAAAGATTTTTTCATTTTTTCATTTGCATCAGAACACACTATAGCTGTTGTCCTATTACAGAAAAACTTGAATGGACAAGAGCAGCCCATTGCATTCTTTAGTAAGGCATAGAGAGATGTACCTCTGAAGTATAATATCATGGAAAAACAAGCCTTTGCCTTAGTCAAAGCCTTAAAAGACTTCAAAGTTTACATTCTACACTCTCACATAATTGCATTTGTGCCAAATTCAATTGTGAAAGACATTCCAACACAGGACCCAGATGGAAAAAGAGGAAAGTGGATAGCTGTGATACTTGAATACGATTTAGAAATCAAGCCCACTAAACTCATAAAAGGCAAAGGACTAGCAAGATTAATGGCTGAGTCTGATTTTGAAGCTCTTGATATAAACATGATAAATGCATTAGATGAACAAGAGGAATTGTCAACTCCCATTGTTGAATATCATTTTATGAATTCCCCCTGGTATGCTGATATTTTATATGTTTTTCTCAATTTGAATACACCTCCGGGTTTGTCTAAAACAAAGGCAGGGTTTTTAAAGTTAAAAGCTGTAAATTACTGCATTTTGGATAAATGTCTATATTGGAAAAATGCTAGTGGATTATTGCTTAAATGTTTGCCTAAGAATGATGCAGAGAAAATCAAGCATGAGTTCCACGAAGGAGAATGTGGAGGCCACCTCTATTGGAAGACAACTGCCAACAAAATCCTTAGAGCTGGTTACTATTGGCCCACCCTCTTTCGTGATGTCCATAAAATGATTATTTCCTGTCATAAATGCTAGCTCTTTGAAGGCAAAATAAAATTGCTTCCTTTACCCTTGCATCCAATCACTGTTGAAGCTCCTTTTCAACAATGGGGTCTAGACTTCATAGGAGAAATCCATCTACCCTCATCTGCCCAACATAGATGGATTCTCACTGCAACAGACTACTTTACCAAATGGATAGAAGCCATCTCTTCTAAGCAAGCCAATGAATCTGTCATCATAAAATTTATTGAAAATCATATCCTATCTAGATTTGGCTGCCCTAGGAAGATTCTCACTGACAATGCTGCTGCATTTGGATCCAAAAATATGGTTGAATTCTGTCACAAATATCAGATTACATTGGGCCATTCTACTACTTATTACCCTCAAGGTAACGGGTTGGCAGAATCCTCAAACAAAATTTTGGTGAACATAATCAAGAAGTTGTTGGAGGACAACAAGAAATATTGGCACACAAAGCTAGTACATGCACTATGGGTTGACAGATTAACACTCAAGCAATCAATTGGAATTTCACCCTACCAGCTTGTCTATGGAGTAGATGCAATTTTTCCAACCAGCCTAGGAGTGCCGGTTATGAAGCTGATCCAAGAAGTACAGTCTGAAGACAATGACATGATCAGAAGAATCAATCAGACTATACATCTTCAACAAACCAGAGAGGAAGTCTACAACAGAGCATTACAAAAGCAAGAAAGCATCAAGAAGCTGTTTGATAGAAGAAAAAAGGCCAGTAATTTTAACATTGGTGACAAAGTTTTAAAGTGGGATTCCAGGAGAGAAGATAAGGGCATGCATGGGAAATTTGATAATTTATGGCTTGGTCCTTATCTCATTCATTTTGCTGCTGGTAACAATGCCTATTTTCTGCAAGAATTAGGTGGAGTTGAACTGTTTGGGGGTCCTTTCAATGGCAGGATGCTCAAACATTATTTCTCTTAACCATATCAGTTTGGAAGCCTTTTTTTTTTCTCATTGTGAATATCATACTCATCATTGCATTCAAAGTTATAAAAATGAAAAATACAAAAACAATAGAAAAAGAAAAGTGGGTAGATTGTAAAAAATAAGAAAGGTACAACCCCATACCAAAAAAGATAAACAAAGTATGAAAGTGTGCAAGCTCAAATGCCACTCCTAAGAAACACACTCCTAGTTAGTCATACATCCTAATCATGACTAATTAGTTTTCGATTTACTGCTGATAGGTTAGTGAATTAGATTCGCTAAACAGCATAATCTTGGCTTATCAATAAGATAGATTAGGATAGAAAAACATAGGTTCAAACAAGCTCAAAATCTGAACCTATGAACTTCAAAAGATGAATGGCTCAAATTAGATCAGATCTTGAGCCAAAGACAGAAGAAAACTGGTTCTATTATGCCCAAAACTTGAATCAGAGAAAAAAGAGAGAATAGCTCAAACAAGCCTACAAATAGAGCTGAAGAAAAGAGAAGGATGTTCTTAGACTTTAAGATATTAAGCCTTCACCATTTTGCTTTAATTTTCTGCAAATTTTAGTCTATGTGTAGCTTGTTTTTATGCCATAGATATGCATCAAGTCAAACTGCTTAATCTTGGCTTGACTGCTTTTAATTTTATGTTTTAGAATTTAGTGAATAAATATCTGTCAGATAGTCTAATCCTGACAGATAGTAGTTAGGTAGAGAAGTTTATGAACTCAACTGCTTAATCTGAGTTCATGGAGAAATAAGGTTAGAAATAGACTAGTTTTATGTTTTCTCAAAAAAGAATAAAATGTTTGTAAAAAGAGTTTGCCAATCCAAATGCACTCTGAAAGAAGAAAAAATGTTAGATCATTAGGATTGGGTAGGTAGAAAGCTTGTTTTGATAGAATTCCATTGTTTTTAATGGCCGCTAACACTGTCAGAACAAAAGAAGACCAGCAAAGGAAAGAAAGTTGCAGCTCAATGGATGAGGCATTGATCAGCTTCCAGAGAAGACAGGTCTGAAGTTCTTGACACCTTCAAGAAGGTGCCATCCCCATGTGGAGCCACTGTTAGCCACCTATAAAAAATTGTCATATCAAATGGTGGCTAGATCATTTTTCAAGCCTTTAAGAAACAATTTCATGCCAAAATTGTTAGTTCTTAAAGTCTTATGAAGTTAACTAATCATTTAGTTAATATTCACTGTTGTTTCCCTCATTAACCCTGAAAAATATGTTGTTTTCCTGAAGAAAAAAGACTGCTGAAAAACCCCATTTTCCCATCATTTTTACCCCTTCTTCACTCATAAATAACCCTATTTTTACCCCCTTATTTCTTCATAAAATCCCTCCATAAGCCGCATTTAACCTTCAAATTCACTTCAAGATCCTTTTAAAACCATTTGGTCTCCTTTCATTTGGTTTAAAAAACCCCTTTTTCCTCTACCGGAACCCTCAATTTGCCTCAGAAACTCTATTTTTAAGCCTAAAAACAGTCTTTTTCCATTATAAAGGTTTTTAGCCCTCGAGGCTTAGCTACCATAACCCCCCGCCTCATGAGACCTTAAGCCCCGCAATCGGGCGCTTAAAGGGTCTAAACCCCCGTTGTAAACCTTCATTTCCTTGTTTTTCCTTTGTATTTTCGTAAAACCTGACTTTCCTTCGTATTTCAATAAAACCCGACAGTTCTATGTTTAAATGAATATCAACCGTCGATTTAAACTGATCAACGATCATCGCAAGTCCGCATCGGGTTCTCCCCTTTTCAACATGTCCTTCAAAAATATTTTTATGCGATCAAACCTCAGCCGTTGATCATTCCTCCGATCCGACGGTCAATACACATTCGCATCGCAATCTTCCCTTTGTTCTTTCTCTTTTCCTCCTCCGATGCCATTCTTCCGGATTAAATCTTAGCTGTCGAATCCACAAGCACCAACGGCTAAGATCTCGTCGCAATTCCGCCCATAATTCTTTGCGTTTGTCCCTCCGATTAACTCTCAACCATCGATCTGACGGACAGCGCTACATTGCATCGCAAAATTCCCTTTGTGTCTTCCCCTTTCCTCCTCCGATTTGTGATCCTGTGATCAAATCTAGGCCGTCCATTCCAAAAATCTAACGGTCCAAATCAAGCCTGACCTTTCTTTGTTATTCCACAAAGCCCGACAGTTTAAACTCTTTGGTAAAGATCCATCGTTGATCTTTGCATATCAACGGGCCACGTTGCTCCCGCTTTCAAACCCAACCCTTTTCATTTCCTCCCCATCGATAGATCTGCGCCGTTCTTTCCCTTGATCCAACGGTTCACATTTAAACCGTCGTTTGACCCCACCTACCTTTCCGTTCGTGCATCTTTCCCTCCATCGCGTGCGATCCGCACCGTTGGATCTGCACCCCTTCATCAAACGACCAGAAGTCAGTTTCACGTTTTTTCTGCATCCAGAGTTTAACACTGAGAATTTACGTGAAAAAAGTGGTTTTAGAGGGGACGCGTGTCAATCGGCGAAGCATATCGCGTTTTTTTTTAGAAATTTCAAAACCACTTCATAGGTGCACGAAAAACACTCAGGTTTTCCGCCAAACCACTTTTCCCATTACATTGAGTTTCCTCCTTTTAATCGTGGGCGTCCATCACTGTCATCCAACGGTCCTGATTAGATCCTTCCCCCCATTCATTTGCCCACCGTCTAAGCTCCCAAACACTCCGTTCAAGAAATCCCAACCGTTGATCATTCTAGATCAACGACTCTTATTCATTCTGCATCCAAACTTCATTCCAGCCCTTTTTTGCTTCCGATAAAGGTTTTCTCCCATTTATTTTGCAAATTTCCTCCATTTCCGCTATAATATTACCCCCTCTGCTTTATAAACTCCCCAATTGATCTTAGCCATTGATCAATCTAGATCAACGGCCCGGACTTAATCTCCCCACCGTTTACCCAATCGCCTCCCCATTTGACCCCATCGAATGATCTCGGCCATTGGTTTTTCTCATCCAACGACCACGATCTAATATTGATCCCAAGTCTTCCAAATAGTGCGAAACCTATCTTTTCACGAGTTTTTCTTAATTTCGCTTGTTTTTTGTAGGGTTTTAAAGGTTTCTCCATTGTTTTAACAAGAAATGAATGGCTGGGGATGACGATCCTTCAGGCCACTATTCATGAAGAAGATAAATCTGTAGGGTTTAAATCATGTTTTATCATGCCTCATGAGAACTGATAACACAATAAACCCTCTGCGCGCCTGCAAAACATAGCAAAACACAGTGAATATCAATCAAACAAAGAGTATCAGTGTCAAAGGATAAAATCAAAGCAGAAATGAAGAATTTATGATTTTAACACAGTTTTGAGGGATTAAGGCATAAATTCGACTATCAAAGGCCTAATCGACATAGTTAAAGACAGTATGAAGACATGAAGACAAAGATTAAACTTAATCAGGCCTAAAACACAGGTCAAAAACAAATTAACAGTGTTTTAGGGAAAAACAATGAGATCTATCAGTCCGAGAAGCCTCCACTGCCACATCAGAGGCTTATTGAATCCTCTCCAGCTACCAAAAGCCACCTACAGCCTCAAAGAAATTAAAGAAGGCAGAGTTATTGCCTTAGTCAGTGATATTTTGTTAAAAATGGCAAGAGTTATTGCCAGCCTCCTTAAAGAGCTTTAAAGTCAACATAATTTTCCAAATAGCCTAAATATTTAATGAAAACCAATTACTATAGAGAAATATCAGAAAAATTCTCCTTTGAGCCCCTCAAAGGCCGAGAAGCATTAACTCGTATTAATTGAACTAGAGATCTTTTATTTTATTCCACATCCTCATTTCTTCTATAAATACTTCTGAAGAAGATGAGATATATGTTGGTTGCTGAACTTTGATGTAATACTTGTGCTCAAAACTTTCTACATGTAAATAGTTTTCAGAGGCTCTTGAAGCTCTGTTTTGTGATCAAAGAAGTTAGGCTGAGAAGAGAAGATGATTGCTGTACTGAAACATTGGACTTGAAGTATGTAACTGGATTGACATCAATATACAAGCTGATTTTTGGGATCCTGGTCTGTATCATTGGTGAAGTACTTCTTACTGTTATTGTTTTCCTTTCATGTATGCCATTTTGCTCACTTTTCTCTGATAAAGAACAACAAGCATAGAGTTAGGATTTTCTGTTTACAGTACCCTTCTCTGACTGATAAGATTTATCTTTATGTTTTCCTCCAATTGTGTATTTAAGAATGACTTAAGTTAAGTGTAAACATTATCAAGGAATGTTGGTTTGTCCCTGTCTTGATGTGCAAAACTTGAAAGGAAGTTCTTGAATGATATTTTCATTATATGCTGAGTAGATTTAGACTGGAAAAGTTTATGGTTTGCCTTGTCTTCTAGTTTCTTTCGCCAAAGGTTGTTTTGAAGGTTTCCCTAAGGGTATGCTGAAGCAGGTTTAGATTTTAATGTATATTGCTTGATCTTACGCTGCGCTTTGTTTTCTTATCTGTTTTCATCCCTTCTGAAAGTAGTCATGTGGATTACTGGATTGTTTGTCTGATAAGTTAGCTTTAATACAGGCTTCTCCACAGAAGTTTAAGATTAGCCCTGTCTTTGGTTGGTTTCAAACAGTTGCTTAAAAGGCTTTTCTTGTTTGGAAAGTTGATAAATCCTTGTTGACGTTATTGACTTTTTCCACCTTCTCAACACTTTTAATGTTCCATTCCATCATTTTAATCTAAAGGATATTTTGATATAGATGACTTGCCCCTTGGATCACTCTTGAAATTGTTGCACAATTAAACCCTTTTATGACTCCATAGCCCAATGGATTAAGTGTTGTTTCATATCTATCCTATCAGCTGAATCTTGTTCTGATTGTTTACATCTTCACCCCTTTGAAACTATTTCATTTTTAGGACTTTACACTCAATTAAAAATCATGCTCAACCATCCAAACAAACAAAAAACCCTTGTTCTCAATAACTAGCCTAATATCATACTAAAAGCCTTAAAGATAAATCAATCTTTGCACTTATAAGAGAGATCCCTCTCTGGATTCAGGAGGGCTAGATCCTAGAATCCAAAAGTGGTTCATAATGTTGTCTCTGCAGCTTTAGTCTTGCCAATCTACTAAAATTACAGAGGCCTAACACTTTGCACTCTCTTGCACCGACATCTTGTTTCCAACACTGCTCAACACTGATGTTGACTGATGCAAATCTTTCACATCTTGTTTACCTACTTTCAAAGGCAACCTATTAGAGTCCCAAAACATCTCATTACAGGCATAAGAAACTTCAATGAAATCAAAATTTTCATTCGATGCATCTTTTTTAATGGCTTCATTCAAAACATCTCTATGTTTGATCATTAACAAGGTCAAGTTTTGACTTGCATTCACTATTCTCTTCATTTATCCTGCATGTATAAGAAACAAAATTTTCTTTTTCTTATGTGCTCTAACTATGTACTCAATTCCATCTTTAAACAAGTGATACTTATTCTCATGGCGATGAAATACTGCTTTCCTATCATAAAGATAAGGACTTCCCAAAACAATACCTGAAATCTCAAGCGGCACGACATCAAGTTCAACTTCATCAATAAAGTTTGAATTGATTGTAAACCTTAGTATGAACTTCCTTGTTACCTGCAAATTTGCATTCTTGCATATCCACCCTAAATGATAAGGTCTTGGATTTATAACAGTTTCAAGGTATAGCTTCTTAACTAAGTCTTTGGAAATCAAACTAGCTCGAGAACCACTATCAAATAGTGTGTCTATCTTGGTATGTTTAGAAACGACTCTAATATGGAAAAGTTCAATTCTCGTATCTTCATCTTGAGTTACATAGGAACAACTTGAAGAACTAGTGCTTGATATGTTGTTACCTTTCAAACTCATTGTTGTAATCTTGGTTTCATCTCCTGAATCTGAACCTAAATTATGTTCAATGATAGCTACCATTTTTCCCTTCTCTTTGGCTTTCAGTTTGTTTGGCTTCAACTCTGGATGAAGCTCCCAACAATGGTCTTCATAATGGCCATTCTTCGAACAATGTTTACATGTGATTTTCTCTTTCTCTTTTTTGATAGAGCTATTTCTCTTTCCTCTTCCATTAAACTTGCCCTTTCATTTACCCTCATACTCAAAGAAACTATCACCTTTCTCATCTACACTCTGTTTCCCTCTTGCTTCTAAATGTGTGGCTTGAACGCAAACCTCATCTAAGTTTGTGGTATTGAACATGAGAATATTGTGCCTAAGGTAACTGTGAAAACCCCCAATATACTTTAACAAAGTTTATTGAGAATACAAATTAATACCCAAAATAAGAGTTCTTCTCCTAAATTCATGAGTATAATCTTGCACACTTTTCCCTTTCAATTGTCTAAATTTCTGCCATTCCATAATGGATTTTTGCATGTAAGCTAGAGGATAAAATTTCATTTTAATGGCAGCAATAAAACTTGACCAAGACATTGAGATCTTCCGTAGTTTTTAATCTCTTCTTCAGTCCTTGCTTCCCACAATACAAGTGTTAATCCCTCCATCCTCAAGGAAGCCAATTGAATCTTTATGTCATCTTCTTGAAGGTTCTGAATTATATAATAAACCTCCAATTGACGAATCCAATTGTCCAATTTCTCTGCATTTACCTCGCCATTACACATTGGAATCTCAAATTTGACATCAATTTTGAGTAAGAGAGTTTTTCATTTTGTGGTTTTTGAGTGAGTATGGGTGGTTTTGGCTATGGAAGTGGAAGATGATGTTGAAGGTGATGATGAGGATGATAATGAAGATGGTGGAGAAGGAGGAGGATTTCCTCCACTACCATTTGAATCCCTCTCTTCATCCTTTTTGTCCCTCTCTTCAAAGAGAATCTTGTTATGAAAGAAGCTCTAAAAATAGAAGAAAAGAGAGATCAACGCCTTAGAAAGCAACCACTTTGAGGGGGAAACCTCCTTTACATTACATAAATGAACAATTCTTGGATGATACAAATGAAAAAACCTCCTTTCTATATATAGGATTCCATGGGGTCACAATATAATCCTAGCCTACCTAACAATAATAATGTAAGGTCACTATAATAACCATATGGGGGTTACAGGGGTACAACAATAACAATAAGGGGGATACTATGACAAAAATAAGGGACTACAGTAGTAATATAGGGACCTACCATGCCCCTATTCTTTAAAAAAGTGTTTTCCTCAACACTTGAGTAGCTCTGGATGCTTCTCTATAAAATTCTCATCCTCCCATGTAGAATCTTCAGTGGGTAAGTTCTTCCACTTGATGAGATACTCTGAAATTTATCGATTTTGTAGTTGTCGAGTTCTTGTTTCCGTGACTGCTTCAGGTTCCAATATGATTTTTCCTTCCTCATCAATTTCTGGCAATATTGCTTGAACTAGAAGTTTGTCACCTATAACCTTCTTTGAGCTTGAAACATTGAAAACTGGATGCACTTGAGAAGCAGCAGGAAGCTCCAATTTGTATGCCATAGTACCAATCTTTTGCAACACCTTGTAAGGACCATAATACTTTGGCGATAATTTGTTATCCTTCTTAGCTTGTTCGAGGGACATTTGTTTGTATGGTTGTAGCCGTAAAAATACTAAGTCTCCTACATCAAAACTTCTCTTGCTGCGATGTTTATTTTCCTGTTGTTTAATTCGATTTGTGCCAAATTTAGGTTATCCTTTAAGAGTTGGAGAAATTGTTGTTGATGCTCAACATGATCTTCGAGTTCTTGAACCTTAGAATTTTCTCTTAAAGATGATGTGATGGACGGTGGATGATATCCATAAAGTGCCATAAATGGGGTCATTTTTGCTGTAGCATGGAAGGAAGTGTTATACCACCATTCAGCCAGAGGTAACCACTTGACCCATTGTGTTTGTTTATCAGATACAAAACAACAAAGATATCCTTCCAAACATTTGTTCACTATCTCAATTTGCCCATTGGATTGAGGATGATAATATGAGCTATGAGCTATTTGAGTAGCCAAACAAGAAAATAATTCCGTCTAAAAATTTCCAGTAAAAATGGGATCTCTATCGCTTACAATAATCTTTGGGTTTCCATGTATCTTTTGAATTGTTTACATAAATGCAGTAGCAACTGTACTTGCTTTAAATGGATGATATAATGCACAAAAGTGTGCATACTTGTTAAGTATATCAACTACCAGCATGGTGACACTCTTTCCTTCAGACTTAGGTAAGCCTGTGATAAAATCCATTGAAATATCCTCCCAACGTTGACTTGGAATGGATAAGGCTGTAGAAGACCCGAGCTATTAATTGTCTCAATTTTATTTTGCTGGAAAACCAAACATTCCGCCACAAAATTTTGAATATTAGATCTAAGGCCATTCCAAAAAAAATTCTTTCTTCACCCTGTGGTAAGTTTTTAAAAATCCTGAGTGTCCTCCTAAGGGAGAAGTGTGCAATTCCAAAAGAATATTTTGTTTTAGTTGCAAATTCTTACAAAGATATAAGTGATATTTGTACCATAAGGAGTCATTTTTCCAACTAAATATATGATCCAGGTGGATATTGGTGGCCACCCACCTATTCCATTTGGACCCACACCATCAGTTCTTTCAGTTTTGGCACAACTTACTATTTTTAGCAGTTTTTAGGGTCCTGAACTTCTGGAGCCAGGAGGCTCACATCAAAAGTGTTAGTCCTATGATATATCTTTCTAACGAGGTATGATGTGCATCAAACAGAGATCGTATGCCAAAGTTACGTCCCCGGAAAGTTGAAACACCAATTTACCCAAACGGGGCCCATAGTTTTGGCGCTTCATCTCCTAGGTTTAGGTTTTTGGATATTTATGTTTTTCCATTATTTCTCAATAATAAATAGGCCCTCAAGACTCAATGTAACATAGTTCAGAGGCCTGTATCCACCACTTCTCTTCTCAGAGATAAGCTACCAACGCCCTAGCTTGTTTATTTCCATTCTGTCTGCAAACAAATTTCAGTTCTTTGATATTAATGAAATGAAGTGTTATTTCAGCTGCATCTTTGTATTTATGGTTATATGTGTATTCTGTTGCGTTCCTGCATAAATCTGGATCAGTGATATCAGAGTTGTTTTATTTTTCTCGATCGTTCTTTGCATGTCCCCAACGAGGTCGGGTTATAAGGAGTTATGGCTCGATCTGGTTTAACCTTTGCAAGATCAGCCTCGCAAACCCTGATGATCCACCATGGGGGATAAAAAGAAAGATGAGGGAGCAGGAGATCATATCAAAATATTGCTTTAGGCCCTCGAAAAACAAAGGAACACAATGATGGTTAACTTTGCGCATATCCTTCAACGATTGCCCACCACGCGTCTGCATCCAGCAGCCACTTTGGAGGCGTGACTCCCTTTAAGGTACAAGTAAACTTTGACATTCCCATATTTGAGGGCCAAATAGATGCAGATGCCATAGATAGATGGTTGAATCTATTAGAAGGATATTTCTCGGTTCATGACTTTTCCGACCGGGAGAAGATTATTTTTGCACTCCTCAAAGCTACCCCCCAATGTCAAGGACTGGTGGGAAACCTACTGTGAGAAAAAGGACAAGACGAAACCCTCTCTATTCTCGAACGTACCCACTTGGAATTCTTTCCGAGGCGCCATAAAGGAACAATAATATCCCGTGGAGATCTATGAGGACAAGTACACACAATGGACCACGCTGCGGCAACAAAGGGATCAAGATGTGCATGAGCTGACGAATCTATTCCATACCCTGCGCACATAGTTGGGTATCAAAGATTCAAAGAAACATTTGGTACTAAATTATAGCAGTTTTCTACACATATACATTCCTAAGGAAATGGAGTTCCTCGACATTACCTCGCTTGGCATGACATATCGTTATGCCGCCAAGATCGAGCAAAAATTTAAGCAAAAGAAGCAAGATTTTGGATCTGCGAATCCAAAGCCAGGGAAATGCGCCCCCGAACTGTAGAACAAGGGCTAGAGCCAAAGCGGGGCGACTCAAAACACGACCAAAAATCCAAAGAAGGACACAGGGAAGTGGTGTGAATTTCATAACAGCCCCACTCACAACACAAACGAGTGTCGGGCCAAACAGTTGCTAGTGGCTGAACTGAAGGCACCCGAATCAGATGCATGTTATGATCCTGAGCCAGAACTAGAAAAGGGAGATGAAAAAGGGAAGTATATCATTGATGTAGACCCGAGTGCCATTTTTTCCACCACCAAGCTCTACAGGGAGGACCCTGAGGATCCAGAGGAGGGGGAGCGCCTCTTCCATTTGGAGATGTGGGTGAAGGGTTCTCCACTGCAATTTATTGTTGATAGTGGAAGCCAAAAGAACCTCATTTCAGTAGAGGTCGTGAAGTGGATTGGCCTACCGATCATAACACACCTGCAACCATATACCATGAGGTGGCTTCACCTAGTGAGAGATCTCCGTGTCCGCCAGTAGTGCCGCCTCCTGTACATCACCAAGCCATTCACAGATGAGGTATTGTGTGATGTTGCTCCTCTTGATTTAGCTAATGTATTATTGGGCCAACCATAATTGTGGAGGTGACATGCTGTGTATGAATCTAGGCCTCGTTCTTTTGTTATTACTTTGGGAAATAAATTGTACATGATACCAGAGGTAGTATCGCCTCCTGCCATCTCCTTAACTATTGCAACACAATATAGCAAGATTGTTTCCCAAACCAAGAATTTTATTTTCCTTACAACTCGCTCACAAGAAAAGATGAATATTATGGCCACAACCTAGAAACAGGGCTCCCATGCACTACTACAATAGATGGGCAAAGTCGTGGAGGAATACGAGGACATTTTCTCCTCACTCACATAGGTTCCTCTACATTGTCAAGATAAGCACTACATTGATATGACCCCCAGCGCACCTCCGCCTGATGTTGCCATACCTCATGCGAATACACAAAAAGAATCCACACATGTATTGTCTGAGGCAACCAAATTTATTGAACGCATCCAACACGTCCGCCAGCAGGTCCACAACATCCTGGACAAATCCAATACCAAGTTTAGCAGAATTTGCCTCTTATGGAGGAACTTAACGCAATGGGGACCATTGCTTCCTAAGGAGGGAGGAGTGATCCAGGTGGCTATTTGTGGCTACCCACCTATTCCATTTGGATCCACACCATCTGTTCTTTCATTTTTTCAGTTTCAGCACAACTTACTATTTTTAGCATTTTTTCGGGTCCTGAACTTTCGGAGCTATTTTGAGGCCCTAAACGATGTTTTTTTTGGAAAACGATGAGAAATATGGGATCACCGACCAATTTTTCTCAAATCGAAAGTTTTGGTCCCTGGATAGATCTTTCTAACGAGGTATGGTGCGCATCAAACGGAGATCATATGCCAAAGTTACCTCCCTGGGAAGTTGAAACACCAATTTACCCAAATGGGCCCATAGTTTTGGCACTTCATCTCCTAGGGTTAGGTTTTTGGATGTTTATGGTTTTCATTGTTTCTCAATAATAAATATGCCCTCGAGATTCATTGTAACACAGTTCATAGGCTTGTAGCCACCACATCTCTTCTCAGAGATAAGCTACCAACGCCCTAGCTAGTTTATTTCCATTATGTCTGCAAACAAATTTCATTTCTTTGATATTAATGAAATGAAGTGTTATTTCCACGACATCTCTGTATTTATGGTTATATGTGTATTCTGTTGCGTTTCTGCATAAATCCAGATCAATGTATCAGATGTAATAGGATCTTGCTGCAACTTTTGAATGAGTGTCCACACTTCTTCGTCCTTTTTCCATTCATCCCTTACTTTGGTTATCCAATCTGGGTGGATAATAGAAATGGCACAAAGCAATGCTTCCACCTCTTCATCCTTTCTTGAGAGTGCATTTGCAACAACATTTAGCTTCACTTTTTTGTAGATGATTTCAAAGTCATAGCCCAACATCTTTGTGACCCATTTTTGCTGCTCTTCTAGAGATAGTCTTTGTTCCAAAAAGTATTTTAGACTATCATGATCAATTTTTCCCTTCAAGTGTCTTCCCATTAGGTAAGGTCGCCATTTCTTTAGTGCATGTAGTATTGCCAACATTTCCTTCTGATAAATAGATTTATGTAAATACTTTCCTTTGATTGGATGAATTTCAAAAGCAATGGGTCTTCCTTCTTGCATTAAAATAACACCAATTCCATTTCGTGAGGCATACATTCCACGGTAAAGGTTTTTTTGAAGTTTGGCGTAGCTAAGACCGGTGCTAGGCACATTGCCTCTTTAAGATGTTCAAAGGCCTTAGTTGCTTCAAGAGTCCATGAAAATGCATCTTTCTTCAATAATGTTGTGAGAGGTGCTGCTATTCTCCCATAATTCTTAACAAACTTGCGACAATACCCTATTAATCCGAGAAATTCTTGAAATTTATTTATGGTTGTGGGGACTTTCCATTCCTTAATGCATTTAATTTTGTTAGTGTCCACCTTAACACCCTCGTGAGATACAATATGAACCAGATATTCCACCTCTTGTACTCCAAGGAAACATTTGGAGGATTTTGCATATAATTGTTTCTCCTCCAATAGTTTGAGCACCTTGTCAACATGTTGAACATGATCCTTCCAAGACCTGATGTAGATTAGTATATCATCAAAAACTACTAACACAAATTTTCTAAGGAAGGGTTTGAAAATGGAATTCATCAACCCTTGAAATGTGGAAGGTGAATTGGTAAGGCCAAAAGGCATGACCAAAGATTCATAATGACCCTCATGAGTTCTAAATGATTTTTTTGGAATATCTTCAGTCTTCATTATAATTTGATGATATCCTGAACGAAGAGCCAACTTGGTAAAATAAATTGCTCCATGTAATTCATCTATCACAGGAATGGGAAATTTGTCTTTCTTAGTGATCTTATTGAGCTCCCTATAATCCAGACACATGCGCCATGATCCATCCTTCTTATGCACCAATACTACTGGAGTAGAGAAAGAAATTTGACTCGGTTGAATTATACTAGCCTCTAACATTTCTATAATCATACGTTCAATTTCGCTCTTTTGGACATAAGAATATATGTAAGGCTCGATGTTTGGAGAAACACTTCCTGGAATCAAATGACTAGCATGATCATGATCACGAAGATGTGAGAGTCCTTTGGGGGTTTCAAACACCTTGGAATGATTGTCCAATAAATTTTGGAGATCTGGATAAATATATGATTTTGATGTTGGAATTTCTAGTGAGCATAATTGTGCAATTATGCCTCGTTGTTCTTTCTTCAAAATATTTTTCATGAAATTATAGCTTATTATCTTTCCTGGCTTCCCTACAATACCCCATAATTCAAATTCCTTTCATTTCGAAAAAAAATTTCAAGAAAAGTTCTTGAAAATTAAAATCTACCATCCCCAAATATTGTAACCATTGTACTCCTAGTACAACATCAACACCTCCCATTGGAATGGAAGGCATTGGACTATTCAATACATATTCCCCCATTGTTAGCTTGATATTATGGAATTTTCTAGAGCAATTTATATTTCCTCCATTTGCAACCATCACTTGACGTTCTGGTGTTGGGTATAGGAAGCAATTCAATTCCTTGGCTACCTTACAATGAAGATAATTATGGGTACTGCCCGAGTCAATCAACACTATGGCCTTTTTATTCTTGATATGTCCTTCTATCTTGAGAGTTTGAGGAATGGTAATTCCTACCAATGCATTACAGGATATGGTTAGACTCATTTCTTCTTTCTCTAGGGTTGTTTCCTAGTGTATATCCTCTTATTTTGAAGTTTCTTGTTCATTTTATTCCTCCTCTTCACAATCTATGTAAAATAATTTCTTCTGAGCACACTTATGACCTTTAGTGTATTTGCTATCACAATAGTAGCAAAGCCCTTTTGCTCTTTTTTCTTCCAATTTTTATGGTGTCAACCTTGTAGGTTGTGGAAGTCTAGGAGTAGCAACATTTCCATCTTTATAGATGTGAGTGGTAGGCTTCCTTGTTGCCATAATTTTACATTCAATTTTTATTTCCAGCCTTAATGCCTTCTCTAATGAATTAGGTTCCCAAAGGCAAACCTCATGTTGGATGTTATCCTTTAAAGTCCCGATGAAGTCATCAATCCTGTGTTCCTCTAGAATATCAAATACCCTTATATTCAATTTTTGGAGGTACTAAATGTGCTCTACCACTGAACCCTTTTGTTTGAGATTTATCAATTTGCTAAAGAAGGTGTTGCTCTTTATATCCTCATCAGGTGTTGTTCTGTGATGTCAGATCTTCAATATTTGAAATTAGGTCTTGTAGTAGCCCTCTGAATCTTTTTTCGAATGCCACAGGTCTAACCTGATTGGATACTTCAAGACAAAGTTATGCCCAAGCTCCCACAATGACCTAATTATGGACTAGTTTAGTATAGTGAACTTGTACGACGTGCCACATGTCACTGTTTGCTCCTTCGGCTCTGAAATTGATATACAAGAAACTACAGTCCATGTAATTTTGACCGTTTTTTATAGAATTGCAATCCGATGCTCTGAGAGAGAGATTTATGATGATTTTCCCAAGTCACATCTTTTAGATGAAATTCGGGAGCCTGAAAAAACCCTAAATTCCACAGATCATATCTCCAAAAATGTTGCGAACCAAGATCTAGAATTTTTACACAAAGTTCCTCAGGGTTTATTCAAAACAATTTTTTTTTTTAGTGTCTAAGCCCTTGTAGAAAAAAAATTTATAGCAAAATTGTCACGATGGCCTATTTGAAGCAGCGAAACCCTAGAATCCAAAGCTCTGATACCAAATGCTATGAAACCAACTCTAAAAATAGAAGAAAAGAGAGACCAATGCCTTAGAAATCATCCACTTTGAGGGGGAAACCTCCTTTACATTACACAAATTAACAATTCTTGGATGATACAAATGATAAAACCTCCTTTCTATATTTAGGAGTCCATGGGATCACAATATAATCCTAGCCGACGTAACAATAATAATGCAAGGGCAAAATAATAACAATATGGGGGTTACAGGGGTACAACAACAATAATAAGGGGGATACACTAACAAAAATAAGGGACCACACTAGTAATATAGGGACCTAACAGATCCTAACCCTTTCAGTTAGTTCAAAGAAAGCCTTCTTGTATGATTCCTCTTCTGAAAGATCTTCAGTCTCTCCTACACCTGACATGATGGCTATGGATTCAAGTTCAGCTTCCGGTGAAACTTGTACCTCTTCAATCTTAGGTAGGGATAAAACTTGAGGTGCTTAAAGTGCAGCTGCGAGTGAAACATTGGGTGGAGATGGTGGCCTTGTGGCTCTCCCTCTTCTGGTCCTAACCTCAGGACTAGCAACCAGTAGTTTCCCTTCTCCTCTATGCAACTTCAACCTTGTAAGAATCACAAATTTGCAACCATTAAAACCCTACTTGCATAAAAATCAAGAAAATCAAGCAAATAACTTTTCAACCTTTGTTCTGATACCACATTGATCTGAATCTGAATGTTAGTTTTGCTATGCTAATCTCATCTTCAGAATTATAAACAATTTGTTGATATTTTGCTTCATGTGCATAGGTTTCTTGAGGTGTTTTTGAGTGTTACACATGTAAATGTATCAACTTTTATGTTAAATTCATGATAATTTTAACTTAAAAACATAGTACTGAACAACAACAATAAAATGTATAGCAAACCATCAAATGATCCCTTAACACAATATTTTGATGAAGGAGTTCACCCCTCCCGGGCTACATCTCCTTGGTCCAAATTCCATGGATTGAGCCTCTGTATTAGCTCGAATGTGCTTACAATCCTCTACTGCTCCTGAAACTTGCTTCAATGTGTTCATAATGTCCAAATCATCTAGGATAGACTCTTCTTGAGCCCAATTTGGTCGAATTTTGCAAAAGTTATGGCCTCCTCAATTCTGGCCAAGGAATCCCCACTAAATCTGGAGAGAACTCCAGTTAGGGCCGCTAATTTTATAGATCCACCGAAATTGGTAGACTTTGTCAAACACTCCGCCAAATTAAACTCAGGTTTAATTAAGTTAAGTGGGGATTAACTATCGAAATAGCACTAAACGTGCGTTTTAATTAATCTGGATTAATGCACATTTAAATATGGTTTAGCTATTAAATAAACATGTTTAAGGCTTAAAATCTCACCATTAATATAATCCTCCGCTCCTGGTTGTAGCATTGCGGTTCCGTGGTGAGGGTGTTGGCCCCCTCCTTACCCCCGCCAGATGAATAATGTTAATTCAAATACAAGTCAAAGGCACAGATTAGTAAGAACATTGTCTTGGACTATTGGTATGTCACAATGCTCACTTGGGGGAGGTTGTGGGGTCGAGCCCCGACCTCCGCCCTTCTTCCTATACAATAATTTTGCACCATAATACTATACACGCTAATTTGACCATATGATATTTCAACCATTGATAATAAAAATTTGACCTTGGACTTTACCATAATTTCGGCCTTGGAGGGGCGGGGGGTGGCATGTGGTGGCCTCCGAGATTGCCATGTGTCCTCTTCCCATTGGCTCTCTCCCAAACCAATGAAATTGAAATAAATAAACCACACAAAAACCAACCGTACATTGACACTTGGCATAGTGTCATTGGGCATAATGAAAGAATATTCCCAGAATATCCTTTTTTGCTGACTAGGCTGCCATGTCACAATTATGTCCTTTTCTAAATTTTTTTTAGTTGTTTAGGAAAACGAACAACGGGCTCTCTCTTCCTCGTCCGAAGGCAGTTTTCGATAAAAAAAATTGCACCACATTCCTGGCGACGAGCTCTTCGTTGTCATTTAGTTTCCAATCAATTATGAACACTTCCATTTTTGAGCTTAACACTAATCACCTGATTAGTCATGAATCAATACCACTTACATATTCTAAAAAATTTAAATGCAGCAAATATATAACAACTTTCACCTACCATCCGTTCCCCATGCTCGAGTAGGAGGAAGTGGTAATTCAGGGTCCCCCTGAAAGTTCATACCACTATATGGATAACCGTATATGTAAAATGGCATTTGATCCCAGTGTACGAAAAAATCAGGTCGAAACACCCATCCAACTCCCCCTCCTCCCCCTCTTCACAGCAGCCGCCCCCAGTGGCACATCCTGGGCTCCTGTGGGCCCCCATCCTAGATTTGCACACGAGGTCGAATCATTAGGATCTTCTTAAAGAAGAATGGCACAATACCATACGAAAATCACAATCACGGTTCACCTGTCGCTTGCATAGCGACAACTGTCGTTTGCATAGCAACAACTCTCGTTTCATTGACGACAACATCATCTGGTCCCACCCATAGTAGGTGTTGCTTAAAACACTCTCTAGCAACATCATCTGCTCCCTAGTGATGTGATGGAATGCCTTGTTGCCCAGGATCCACAGTACTGCTGCGACGACAACTTGTGTCTCTAGCCGCTCTAGATCACTGATCGAAATGGTCATGCCCTTAGCACGAGCATCTGGTCTACAATGATGCTCCATGAACTCTGATATATTTTTCCCACTCTGTAAAATTGGATGTATGTTTCTCACCACCCCTAGTGGTTGGAGTCCGGTCAAAAAATATATGTCCTGGATAGTAAGCTCGATCCTATGCCCCTACACCATGAAGGCTTCCTGGTATGTGTTGGGGTTCCCATGTTTTGGCCAGATTGGCAAGACCAAAAGATGAGACAACATCATAACCACTTTGGGGCCCTAAGATCTAGCCCTCCTGGACCCGGAGAGGGATCTTTCCAATGAAACAAAGAACGATATATCTTTGAAAGCTCAAATGAGATGTTAGGCTAGTTATGAAGCACAAAGGGGGTTTAAAATGATTTGGTTGGTGGGTTGCCGGGTTGGTCATGAGATCATAGACTGAGAAAGTAATGGGAGAAAAAGGACAAAGCAGCAGGATGTTTCAGCAAAGAGGATAGGTCAAGAAAGTGCCATCCATTGGGCTATGGAGTCATGAAAGGTAATTACATGCAACAACTAGCCAAAGCTTTCGGAGGGCAAGTCATCTACACTAAAGGATCTTTTTAGAGAGATGGTGGGATGGAACATTAAAGATTGAAAGTGAAAGAAGGAAAGCAACCCAATTTCTTTCTATAGATCAGGTCAGAGGTCATTTAACTCCAGACCTGCTTAGAAATACTCAAAGGAAACTTTCAATGGAGGGACAAAGGGGTAGCTTGTAGATCGGACCAGAGGTCATTTAACTCCAGGTCAGCTTTAGCATGCTCCAAGGGAAAAACAAAGATAAGTTTAACAGAGCCAGGGTATATAGATCAGAGAAGGACTTTGAACCTTTAATGCTTTGACATCAGCAAGAGATCTTAGAAAGGCCAGCTGGCCGCACAAGGATCCTAGTGGACAGGGCTAACTTTAATCCCCAGTGTTCCCAAATCTTCCAGCTTAAACCCAACAAGAAAAACTAAAGATAGATTTCATTAATTCATACATCAGCTAGCAGGCAATGACATCCACTACACTGGTTAAATTAACTGAAATCAACCCTTAGATAACACATTTAGCAGAAAACATTAAAGGCAAGGAGAGCAAAAACATAGGGTACCTAACAAGGGTAAATCCTATGCCAATATTCTGATGCAAGCCAGCAGAAAATGAAACAGTATGAAAATGTAATAAACAGTGTTAGAAAAACATCACCAATAGTAATAGACTAGGATCCTGTGAAATGTGCTTGATTAATTGATGCAAAACCAGTCACATACACTGAGCTCAATGGCTGTTACAATCCAAACTTCTCCTCCCAGCCTACTACAATACAAACTACTCTGCTACTCCCTCCCAAGACTTTTCTACAGTCAAAATGAATCCCTCTAACAGCAATCGGCAACAACTGAACAACAACAACCACCAACAAGCCCTGTGCCTATAACTAGCCTAATATCTTAACCTTTGAGCTTCAAAGTCATATATCTTTGACATATTATAGAGATATCCCTCTCTGGACCCAGGAGGGCTAGTTCCTGAGGTCTGAAAGTGGTTCTGATGTTGTCTCATCTTTTGGTCTTGCCAATCTGGCAAAAACATGGGAACCCCAACATAATGGCGACTCCACTGGGGAGATTGAGTGCATTTCATCTTAAACATTCTTAGGCACTCAAAAGACCCAAGATCTATGATTAGATTGACATTCAATTGCTGGTGGTGGACAACAACCTGCTCGAAACAGTCAAATTCATCCACCTGGCGACTCCACACTCCATAACTCTCAAAGAATCCACTGGAGGAAGAACCTGAAATATGGCCAGACCTCATAGAAGGGTAGAACACATGGTTTGGATTTGGTTTAAATAATTCATTTTTTTTGTCTACCACTATGTTCTGTCCTACTTCAAGCCTGATCAAATGTACAAAGATGAGACCCACACTGAATATGGCAAAGATCTCAAGCCTCAGTCTTCAAACCATGAGCAGACCTATACTCTTGTGAAGAACCTGGTGGAACAAGAGGCTCATGTTGTATCTACCACTACCGAAGAAGCTTCAAGCATCCATGAGCCCATTGCTATACCACCTACACCTACAAAGGTCATAGAAAGATATAAGCCTCTGGTTTTACCTCTTATTTTCCAACCCCTTCCTTCAGAACTTATAAACGAGTTGCCTCTTTTTGATGGAGAAAATAAAAGGGCCACTGTTGAAGAACATGTTCAAAACCTTGAGGATTTACTTGAATTGTATGAAATAGAAGAAGATGATGTGTGCATTAGAATGTTTGCCTTGTCATTACAAGGAAATGTTAAGAGTTGGTTCAAAGGCCTTCCAGTGGCAAGCATTTTCAGCTTTCACCAATTTTCTCAAGTTTCCTTGATAAATGGGCAGCCCCTAAGAATGCTCTCCTCATCCTAGGAGAGTATCAAAATTTGAAAAGGCAGCCAGGAGAGACAATGCAAGAATTTTCAGCCAGGTTCAATAAGGTATATCATGCAATACCTGCTAACATAAAACCACCCTTGGGATGGGCTCTACTGCACTATCCTAGTTCTTTTGACCCCGAGGTGGAATTCCATATAAGAGAAAGAGAACCTTCGAGCCTGGAGCAAATGCAGAATATTGAAATTACTGTCGAACACAACATAAAGTGCAGGGAGGAAAGGTTAAAGGCTACAAAGAGAGACCGAGCAGGGAAAATAAGGTAGCTCTCTTTAGAAAGCAAGTTTGAAAGATTGATAGAGACTGCCAACATCCTGCTGAACACAGAAGAGGAAGAATATGAGGCTGAAACTAGAAATGATGATTGGAAAAGACCTGCCCCTTGTCCTCAAGAAAGACAAATCAGATCACTGCAAGACGTAAGCAACATGCCAAGCATGTATGATGAACAAGAGTTTGAATCAGGAAATGAACTTGCAAACTATTTTGAAGAAAGACTTGCCGAGAGTCCTGAAGATTTGATGGGTGACGTTGCTTATAATTATGATTTATCTAATGATGATTTGTCTGATGATGATTTTTTCCAAAGGGAAACTGAGCTTGCAGGGCCATCATCAGTAGATTCATAGAAGGAAGATCACGACCATCAACTTCAAGAAAATGATGAGCCAATTCAGGCCATCTCTGATACTGATGGAGAAAGCATTGAAAGCATGATAGCAGACAAAGATTCATTGAATATTCTCTCTGCTTTATATCCGAACATCAGTTATACTTGCCAAGAGGATGGAAGCCAACAACTCTTCAACGCAGAGGACAAGGAGGAAAGAGATGAAGAAAATCTTGAGCGGAATGAATATCCTGAGCCTTCTCCCGAAAGGATTAAGGTAATCAAAGAAGCCCCCGCTCAAGAATATGTTGATTTTTTCATAGAGTTTAGTCCGTTTCAGCAGAACCAGCCTGCGTTACTAGAGGACAACACTGTCAAATATAATGAGCCCTCTAGCTCAGGCTGCAGTGAAGATCCAGAGGAAGAAGAGGTATTCCTGGTTTATGCTCATCTTCCAAATACTCCCAACCAAGAAAAGGAGGAGTGTGATTACAGAGGCCACATTGCAGATGCAATGATTGAAACTACCCAGGATGCAGAAAGCCTACCAGTCATGGGAGGCTTTGAAGAAAAAAGTTTTCATCATGTTTTTGTTGATCCTATGGTAGAATACATGGAGGCCCTGATTGGCTCAGCCCCTCAAGCATTAATCTTTTGCAAGAGCCAAATACATCAGAATTGGTCACCACTGCTGGTGGCCTCAGTTTTGAAGATCCACATGCAGAGCATCCTACGGTTATCTCTGATGAGCAGTCAGTTCTTCTTCCCTTTTTTTCTATTGCTTGACTGGCTGCATTAGCATTATTGTATCACCTAGAGCATCAGAGATTTTTAGTTAGAGTAGGGTAGGTAGGAAAAGTGTTGAAATTTGGTACCGGAGGACAGGTGGTTCCCTAAGGCTTTGATCTTTGGCCTAGGGAAAAGTGTCCAAATGAATTTAATTTTTCTCCTAAAGTGACTTTATAAAGTTATAAAATCAAATCTAATTTTAAAGTGACTTTAAGTGATAAAGTTACTAAAGTGACTTTATAAAGTTATAAAGTCAAATCTAATTTAAAAGTGACTTTAAGTGATAAAGTCACTAAAGTCTAATTTTAAAGTGACTTTAATAAAGTCAATGTAAAATTAGAAAGGAAAAGTGACTTTGGAAATAAATGACTAAGTGGGTCTTTATTAAAGTGGGTGAATTAAAAAATAGAAAGTGAGATTTAAATGAGCATTTAATCTCAGCCCTAGATCTCAATCTATTTCAGCCATTGGATTTAGGGATTCCCCAAAAGTCACTTAGGGTTAGGTTAAAGGAGGAAAAGGAGGAAAAGATCATTCATTATTTCATGAGCAGATTGAGAGAAGGAGAGCAAGAGAGCAAGGGAGATTTCTGGGCAGTGAGGAGAAGGAGGCAGCAGCTTGGCACGCATTCCAAGGCAGCATTTCAGCAAGACATTTTCAGCAAGACAGTTCAGCAGCTTTAGCACACAGCAAGGCAGATTTTTGGCACGATTTTTGAGGAAGGAGGGCCGTACAGCAGATTTGCACAGATTTCGAGGAGCAGATTTGAGGGAGGCCGTACAACAAGTGGCTGTACCTTTGGCACGCATTTCAAGGCAGAAATCGTACAGCAGATTTTTGGACAGCTTGCACGCTTTTCTAGGCAGGCCGTACAGCAGCATTTAAGGCTGTTATTTGGCACGAAAATCGAGAAAATATGTACAGCATTTATTGCTGTTCCTATTTTGCTGTTTGCACACTTTCCGAGGCGGTGGTTAAGCACGGAAAAGAGATAAGTTGTAAAAGTCTGTTTGCTGATTTTTTTGCTGAATATTTCTCACTGTAAAAAGCATTTTCCAGAAATAAGGAGCTTTCAAACTGGTTTTCCCCAAGAGTTGTAGGGGGTTTTTCCAGGGTCAAGTTGACCAAAAATATCTGTGTCAAATGTGTGAATGACTGTTTTTATGCTTGTTGATTTTTAATTCTGCATTTTCCAGCATTCTGAAAATTTTCCAGAATTTGTGTTTTCAGCAAAATTTATTTTCCAGTTTGTTAAATGTATGGATATGGGAAAGGGCATTTAACTATTTTGGAGTAATAAGGTGAAAACTGAAAACCGGGGTGGGAAACTATAAATTTCTACATGGTATCAGAGATTGAGTGCTGAAGAGCAGTTTGGGACAGCAAGGAGGAAAATTACAGCCTGCTGATTTTTTCACTCAGAAAATTCCAGCAAGCTGATTTTTCACAAACAACAGTTTTACCTTTACTACAACAGTACTATTTTTTAGTTTTAGGACAGCAGGATGTCTTTGGGACTGAGGGTGGAGGCTAGGTTGGATGGGCATTCCAATTACAACATTTGGAAGGAGAGAATGCAGAGTATCTTTGAGGAGGCAGAAGTCTGGGACATTATGGTGCATACCACATAGAACCCTGTAAATGTGCCTACTGATGCTACTCAGTTGGCAGCATATAATAAAAAGAACAACAAGGGTAAGAGACTGATTCTAGACGGAATCAAAGATCATTGCATTCCTCATGTGAGAAGAAAGAGAAATGCTCATGAGATGTGGACAGCATTAACCAACTTCTACCAGAGTACCAATGAGAACCGGAAAATGGTCCTCAAGGAGAAGCTGAAGAACATTAAGATGGGTAAAACTGATAGTGCAGCTGGATATCTCACAAAGATTACTAATGTGAGAGATGAGTTGGCAGCGATTGGAGAGGCCATTCCACCCACTGAGTTGGTGCGGATTGCAGTGAATGGCCTCCCCCGTTCATGGATGAACTTTGCTGATGGGGTTTGTGCACGTGAGACCCTTCCCACATGGGAGAGGCTTTGGGATGATTGCATTCAGACAGAGATCAGGAAAGGTCAGCTTGGGGCAGCCAAGCCAGTTGAGCAGGATGAGGATGTAGCACTGTTGGCAGGACGCAAGAAGGGCAAAGGGAAGAAGCAGGCTTCCACAAGCAATGGTGGGGGTAAAGGCAAAGGTAAAGGTAAACAGGATAACTCACAGAAGGACTATTCCAAAGTGAAGTGTTGGAATTGTCAGAAGATGGGACACTATGCAGTTGTGTGTCCGGAGAAGAAGAAGAAGAAGGGGAAGAACCAGAGTATGGCAGCTTCAGCAGAGGTTGAGGACTTTGCAGATCATTTTGACCGGGAGTTTGGGTTCACTGCGTGTGAGTCCTCTAGTGCGGGATTATCTGCCATAGAGGTTCAGAGGGAGCATGCATTTCCCTCGATTAGCGGAGCATCTTCGGGTATCTGGTATGTGGACAGTGGGGCTTCACGTCACATGACAGGAGTCCGTGAGTACTTCTCAGAGCTTTCAGAGAGTGGCACCGATGTAGAGGTAGTACTCGGTGATGACAGAGTTGTTAGAGCAGTCGGTGTGGGAACATTGACATTTCAGAGGGAGTCCAAACCTCCCTTGAAGGTGTCAGATGTTCTTTATGTGCCAAGGATGAGGAAGAACCTCATATCCGTCTCAGCTTTGGAGGATAGAGGATATGAGGTACTGTTCAGGGGAGGACAAGTGTTGATGTATCCCAGGGGCACTCCAGCTGATTCAGCTAGAGTGATAGGTGTACGCCATGCAAAGGTGTACAAGTTTGCATTTCAGTCCCTTTTGGCATTGAGCAGTAGCACTGACAGCAGAGCTAGCAGTTCTGAGCCGTGTGAGATTTGGCACCGCAGGATGGGGCACATGTATCATGGGGCCTTGAGGACTTTGCGTGAGATCACTACAGGTGTGCCAAATTTCAATACTGATCACTTTGATACTTGCAGAGGATGTGCGATGGGCAAGTTTTCCAAATCCCCTTTTCCCAGCAGTGACAGCAGAGCGACTGGGATACTTGATTTGATTCATTCCGATGTGAGCGGTCGAATGTCTCATGTTTCCTTGAGTGGATATGAGTACTATGTTTTATTCATTGATGATCACTCCAGGAGGACCTGGATTTATTTCTCGAAGACCAAGAGTGAGGTCTTCAAGCGGTTTCAGGAGTTCAGAGCTCTTGTGGAGACACAGACAGGTCGGAAGATCAAGTCCCTGAGGTCGGACAATGGGGGAGAGCACACCCTTGGAGAGTTTGTTGACTATTGTGCGGAGGCAGGCATTAGGAGGAGCTCATCGGCTCTCAGCAACCCCCACAGTAATCCGGGCGCGGGAGAGGAAGAAATGCATCCATCTGGTGGGCCGCTGCAAAGCTAAGGCAAGCTATATAATCAAAGGCTATTGTTTTTTGTAAGGTGAGGCTCCTAGTCACAAATGGCGCATTTGCAAAAATGATGAAACTGCATCGTCTGGGGCACATGACCCTAGAGGAGGCTTTTTCCCGGGGAAGAAGCCCTGGACATTGGTCATCTCGATCTTTTCGGGTGCATTACATACTCCTACATACCCAAGGAGAAGAGGACCAAACCAAGAGCCCACCGCAGAGTAAGGTCACCTTCTCAGGCTACAACGAGACAACTCCAAGGCCTTCGCATTTACATTCCCGCACCAAGGAAAGTTGTCACGCGGATTGTTCTGTCGAGGAGGACAAGGCCTTTAGGAGGTCACGAGTTAGAGATCCGGATCACCTGCACCCTCGCAGTTACTTGAGTCGCCGCAGTGATCCAAAGTGTTGGGGATCAGAGGATCCGAGGTACATCGATGATGACAAGTCAAACCGCGTGGGGAGTGGCTCGGGAGAGTCGAGGGTGGTGCTATGGGCAAAGATGCAGAGCACTCACGTAGTGCTTCACTCGGGGAGTCCATCGATGGACATACACTTCGCATCAACATCTACAAAGTTCAGGGCAAAAGGTGAGGAGAGCAGATGTGATGCTAGAGTTCAGGCTCCTAATGTTGAGGAGGAGGAGTTTTATTCTCCAGCGGGAGAAGTGTGCTCAGGGAAGAGGAAGCCCAAGTGGCTTTAGGACACCTTGAGAGATGCCACATCTGTTGCTGAGCCTAAGAGGCCGGTCAGAGAGAGCAGACCACCTGAGAGGTTTTGTAGCTATATGGAAATGGCTACCAGCATCCTTGACTCTGAGCCTTCTAGCTATGAGGAGGCAGCTAGCCAGCAGGTCTGGAGAGAGGCCATGCAGGAGGAGTATTCTTCTATCATGAAGAATGATGTTTGGGAGGTGGTGCCGAGGCCCGAGGGAAAATCCGTGGTTACTTCCAGATGGCTTTACAAGGTAAAGCATGCTGCAGATGGCAGCATTGAGAAATTCAAAGCGAGGTTTGTGGCTAGAGGGTTCTCCCAGGTAGAGGGAGTTGATTATGAGGAGACCTTCGCTCCCGTGGCTCGATATACTTCGACCCGCTCCATTATATCGATAGCAGCAGAGATGGGTTGGAAGATCCACCAGATGGATGTGAAGACCGCATTTCTCAATGGCTTCATACAGGAGGAGGTGTACATTGAGTAGCCACAAGGCTTTGAGGTGCATGGGAAGGAGTCCCATGTGTGCAGACTGAAGAAGGCCCTTTATGGCCTGAAGCAAGCTCCCAGAGCTTGGTACTCTAGGATAGATACATACTTGCAGAAGATGGGTTTCACAAAGAGTGAGGCAGATCCGAACCTTTACTATATTGTGATAGGTGAGGAGCCTCTCATTCTGGTGCTGTATGTGGATGACTTGGTCATTACAGGTGCAGAGAGACTCATAGAGCATTGCAAGAGAGATCTTGCGGCGGAGTTTGAGATGAAGGACATCGGCTTGATGCATTACTTTTTGGGTTTGGAGGTGTGGCAGGAGGAGGGGCATTTCTTCCTGGGACAGGGGAAGCATATTGTGGACATCCTTGGCAGATTCCACATGGAGGATTGTAGACCCATGTCGACACCGATGATCACCAACTGGAAGAAGCTTCATGCTTCGGATTCCGAGTTGGTGGATCCCACATTGTACAGACAGCTGATTGGTTCTTTGATGTATTTGGTCAACACTAGACCAGATATTTGTTTTGCAGTCAACACGATGAGTCAGTTTATGTGTGAGCCTAGGAAGGTTCACTGGGTGGCTGCAAAACACATTTTGCGGTACTTGCAGGGGACAGTGGATTATGGTCCGGACTACAGGCAGGGGGATGGAGTGAGATTGGCAGGTTACACTGATTCTGATTGGGCAGGTTGTGCTTCTGATAGGAAGAGCACTTCAGGGTGTTGTTTTGGGTTGGGTTCGGCAGTTGTGTCATGGTTCAGCCGAAAGCAGCAGTCAGTAGCATTGAGTTCAGCAGAAGCAGAGTATATGGCAGCCAGTCTAGCTAGTTGTGAGGCCATCTGGCTTCGCAAGATGTTGTTTGGCTTATTTGGTCAGCCATTGAGACCTTCAGTGATTTACTGTGATAATCAGAGTTGCATTAAACTCACAGAGAATCCAGTATTTCATGACAGGTCAAAGCATATTGGGATCAAATATCATTTCATCAGAGACTATGTTCAGAAAGGAGCTGTGAAGCTTGAGTATATTCCCACTGATGAGCAGGTTGCAGATATTCTTACCAAAGCCTTACCACGGGGCAAGCATGTATACTTCAGAGACAAGATGGGTGTGGTGAGGAACACCTTCCTCGGTAAGAGGGAGTGTTGAAATTTGGTACCGGAGGACAGGTGGTTCCCTAAGGCTTTGATCTTTGGCCTAGGGAAAAGTGTCCAAAAGAATTTAATTTTTCTCCTAAAGTGACTTTATAAAGTTATAAAATCAAATCTAATTTTAAAGTGACTTTAAGTGATAAAGTTACTAAAGTGACTTTATAAAGTTATAAAGTCAAATCTAATTTAAAAGTGACTTTAAGTGATAAAGTTAGTAAAGTCTAATTTTAAAGTGACTTTAATAAAGTCAATGTAAAATTAGAAAGGAAAAGTGACTTTGGAAATAAATGACTAAGTGGGTCTTTATTAAAATGGGGGAATTAAAAAATAGAAAGTGAGATTTAAATAAGCATTTAATCTCAGCCCTAGATCTCAATCTATTTCAGCCATTGGATTTAGGGATTCCCAAAAAGTCACTTAGGGTTAGGTTAAAGGAGGAAAAGGAGGAAAAGGTCATTCATTCTTTCATGAGCAGATTGGGAGAAGGAGAGCAAGAGAGCAAGGGAGATTTCTGGGCAGTGAGGAGAAGGAGGCAGCAGCTTGGCACGCATTCCAAGGCAACATTTCAGCAAGACATTTTCAGCAAGACAGTTCAGCAGCTTTAGCACACAGCAAGGCAGATTTTTGGCACGATTTTTGAGGAAGGAGGGCCGTACAGCAGATTTGCACAGATTTCGAGGAGCAGATTTGAGGGAGGCCGTACAGCAAGTGGCTGTACCTTTGGCACGCATTTCAAGGCAGAAATCGTACAGCAGATTTTTGGACAGCTTGCACGCTTTTCTAGGCAGGCCGTACAGCAGCATTTAAGGCTGTTATTTGGCACGAAAATCGAGAAAATATGTACAGCATTTATTGCTGTTCCTATTTTGCTGTTTGCACACTTTCCGAGGCGGTGGTTAAGCACGGAAAAGAGATAAGTTGTAAAAGTCTGTTTGCTGATTTTTTTGCTGAATATTTCTCACTGTAAAAAGCATTTTCCAGAAATAAGAAGGAGCTTTCAAACTGGTTTTCCCCAAGAGTTGTAGGGGGTTTTTCCAGGGTCAAGTTGACCAAAAATATTTGTGTCAAATGTGTGAATGACTGTTTTTATGCTTGCTGATTTTTAATTCTGCATTTTCCAGCATTCTGAAAAATTTCCAGAATTTGTGTTTTCAGCAAAATTTATTTTCCAGTTTGTTAAATGTATGGATATGGGAAAGGGCATTTAACTATTTGATCCAGGTGGATATTGGTGGTCACCCTCCTATTCCACTTGGGGCTCCACCATTGTCTATTTCAGTTTTTCAGTTTCGGCACAGTTTACTATTTTTAGTAGTTTTTCGGGTCCTAAACTTCCGGAGCCGTTTTGAGGCCCTAAACGACGTTTTTTGGGAAAACGGAGAGCAAAATGGGTCCATGGACCGATGTTGCTCGTTCCAAATTTGTAGTCCTCGGATAGATATTTCTAACGAGGTATGGTACGCGTCAAACGGAGATCGTATGCCAAAGTTACGCCCCTGGGAAGTTGAAACACCAATTTACCCAAACGGGGCCCATAGTTTTGGCGCTTCATCTCCTAGGGTTATGGTTTTGGATGTTTAGGATTTCCCATTGTTTCTAAATGATAAATAGGCCCTCGAGCCTCATTGTAACTCAGTTCAGAGGCCTGTAGCCGCCACATCTCTTCTCAGAGATAGCTACCAGTGCCCTAGCTAGTTTTATTTCCATTATGTCTGTAAGCAAATTTCAGTTCTTTGATATTAATGAAATGAAGTGTTATTTCCACTGCATCTCTGTATTTATGGTTATATGTTTATTCTGTTGCGTTCCTGCATAAATCCGGATCAGTGGTATTAGAGCGGTTTGCTTTTTCTCGATCCTTCTTTGCATGCCCCCAACGAGGTCGGGGTATAAGGAGCTAGGGCTTGATCTGGTGGAACCTTTGCAAGATCAGCCTCGCAAACCTCGACGGACGCCCATGGGGGATGAAAAGAAAGATGAGGAAGCAGGAGATCCTATCAAAATATTGCTCGAGGAGGCCCTCGAAAAACAAAGGAACGTGATGATGGATAACTTTGTTCAGATCCTTCAACGGCTACCCACCGGCGGCGCATCTGCATCCAGCAGCCACTCTGGAGGCGCGACTCCTTTTAAGGTACAAGTAAATTTTGACATTCCCATATTTGAGGGTCAAATAGACGCAGATGCCGTAGATATATGGTTGAATCTGTTAGAAGGATATTTCTCGGTTCATGACTTTTCAGACCGGGAGAAGATTATTTTTGCACTCCTCAAAGCTACCCCCATGTTAAGGACTGGTGGGAAACCTACTGTGAGAACAAGGACCAGACAGAACCCTCTCTGTTCTCGGCCGTACCAACTTGGAATTCTTTCCGAGACGCCATCAAGGAACAGTACTATCCCGTGGGGAGCTATGAGGACAAGTACATACAATGGACCACGCCGCGACAACAAAGGGATCAAGATGTGCATGAGCTGACGAATCTGTTCCATACCCTGCGCACAAAGTTGGGTATCAAAGATTCAGAGAAACATCTGGTGCTAAAGTATCGTAGCTGTTTGCACAAATACATTCAGGAGGAAATGGAGTTCCTTGACATCTCCTCGCTTGGTACGGCATACCGGTATGCTGCCAAGATTGAGCAGAAATTCAAGCAGAAGAAGCGAGACTTTGGATCTGTGAATCAAAAGCAAGGGAAAGGTGCTTCCAAACCGCAGAATAAAGGACCGAGCCAAGGCATGGCGGCTAAAGACAACTCATCGAAGCCACAAGAAAAGAACAGCACCGCAAAGCCAAAGAAGGACACGGAAAGTGGTGTGAGTTCCATAAGAGCTCCACTCACAACACAAGTGAGTGTCGGGCCAAGCAGTCGCTAGTGGCCGAGATGAGGGCTTCTGAGTCAGATGCATGCTCTGACTCCGAATCAGAACCTAAAAAAGCGAATGAAAAAGGGAAACAGATTATTGATGCGGAGCCCAATGCCACTGTTGCCACCACAAAGATCCAAAAGGAGGAACCTGAAGATCCAGAGGAGGAGGAACGTCTCTTCCACTCCCAGATGTGGGTAAAGGGCTCCCCGGTACAGTTCATTGTCGACAATGGGAGCCAAAAGAACCTCATTTCAGCAGACGCCGTGAAGCGGTTGGGCTTGTCGACCACAACTCACCCACATCCATACACCATCGGGTGGCTTCACCAAGGACGAGATCTCCGCGTCAGCCAGCAGTGTCGCCTTCCCTATAGCATCAAGCCCTTCACGGATGAGGTATTATGTGACGTTGCTCCCATTGATGTTTCTGATGTATTATTAGGACAACCATACTTGTGGAAGCGTCATGCTGTGTATGAGTCTCGACCTCGTGCTGTTATTATTACTTTGGGAAATAAGTTGTACAGGATACCAGAGGTACCACCTCCTACGACTATCTCTTTGGTTACCGCAAAACAATGTAGTAAGCTCATTTCCCAAACCAGGAAATTCGTTTTCCTGATGATCCGCCCCCAGGGCAAGAAGAAGACTGTGGCCACGACCTCCAGACAGGGCTCCTCCGCACAACAACAACAAATGGATAAGGTTGTGGAGGAGTACGGGGACATATTCACCTCACCCACAGGGGTTCCTCTGCACTGTCAGGTCAAGCACCCGATTGATCTGACCCCCGGTGCGCCGCTACCTAATGGACTGATCTATCGGCGCTCTGTTCCGGAGAATGATGAAATCAAGAGGCAGATTCAGGAGCTGTTGCAGAAAGGTCACATCAAACCAAGTTCATCACCCTGTGGGAGCCCGATCGTGTTGGTACAGAAGAAGGATGGGACGTGGAGACTCTGTATTGACTATCGGGCGCTAAACAAGATCACTGTCCGGAATAGGTACCCAATCCCACGGATTGATGACCTTCTGGACCAACTCCAAGGTGCAAAATATTTCAGTAAGATCGACCTGAAGTCTGGGTATCACCAGGTACCAATTGAACCCTCTGATGTGTGGAAGACTGCCTTCAAAGCTAAGGAAGGCCTTTTTCAATGGCTGGTCATGCCTTTCGGGTTGACGAATGCTCCCGCAACCTTCATGAGGATGATGGACGACATCTTGCGGCCATTCACCAACTCATTCGTAGTGGTGTACTTGGATGACATTCTGATCTTCAGCAAGACTTGGGAAGAGCACCTTCATCACATCCAACAAGTCCTCCAAACACTGCGGCAACACAAGTTATGTGCCAATTTGGAGAAGTGCACGTTTGGCATGACCCAGGTTCAATATCTGGGATACATTATTGATGAAAGGGGGGTGCATGTGGATCCAGCCAAGATCCAAGTCATTCGGGATTGGCCACCCCCAACCACTATAACAGAGCTTCGCAGCTTTCTGGGTCTTGCTAATTTCTATCGGAGGTTCGTGTTGGGATTCTCTCATATCACTTGGCCCTTGATTCAAGTCACCAAGGGAGGAGCGAGAGCAAATTTTTTTTGGTCGGAACCTCAACAGAAGGCGTTCACAGAACTGAAAAACCGCCTCTGTTCTGCCCCAGTGCTCACTTTACCAGACTTGCAACAGCCATTTGAGATCGAGACAGATGCCTCTGACTATGCTATTGGGGCAGTTCTTACTCAACAGGGACATCCAATGGCATATCACAGTGAGACATTGTCTGAGACAGTTCGCAAGTATCCCACCTATGACAAAGAAATGTATTCCATTGTGCAAGCCTGTCGACAATGGAAGCATTACATTTTGGGGAAGGAAACAATCATCCACACAGTCCACCGGCCCCTGCAGTTCATACAGACACAAGGGAAGTTGCAGAATGATCGCCATCAGAAGTGGTCCACATATCTGCAACAGTTTCATTTGAACATCAAGCACAAGAAGGGTAGCACCAATAATGTTGCAGACTGCCTCAGCCGACCACCGATCGTGGCGCTCACCACCGTGCTCAACTCTTGTGGGCACGAGACTTCTGATTGGCCGCTTCTCTATGAGAGTGACCCAGAATTCGGCCACACTTACAAGGCACTCTTGGGGGGCACGCAAGTTCCAAACTTTCACCTCCAAGATGCACTTTTATGTCACCTGGGACACCTTTGTGTTCCTTCAAGAGAGCGTGCCAAGATGATATGGGAAGCACACTACAGTCGAGTCGCTGGGCATTTTGGGGTCGAGAAAACAGTAGCAATACTACAGAAGTATTTCTATTGGCCGAACCTTCAAAAGGATGTCGAGAAGCACATCAGATCTTGCACTGCTTGTGCCATTGCCAAACCGACCATCAAGAAGCAAGGCCTATATACTCCTCTACCTACCCCTAGTCGACCTTGGGAATCCATCTCCATGGATTACATGTCGGGCCTGCCTTCTACTAAGCAGGGAAATGACTGTGTTTTTGTGGTCGTCGACAGATTCCCGAAGATGGCCATTATGGCGGCCTGCAAGAAGAATATCACAGCAGAAGCCACTGCTAAACTCTTCTTTGAACGAGTGTGGGTGCACTTTGGGATCCCACAGTCTATCATATCAGATCGGGATAGCAGGTTCCTCAGCACATTTTGGTCCAGCCTCCGGTCGATGTTGGATACCAAGCTCACCAAGTCCACAGCTTTCCATCCCCAAACAGATGGCCAGACAGAGGTCGTCAACAGAATGATTGTACACATTCTCGCGCATGTACAATCTAAAGCATCCACGCACATGGGACGAGCCTCCCTATGTAACATAGTTATAATCGGGCTTCCACAATTAATCGGCCCTAGCCCCTTTCAGGTGGGCTTGGGATTCCAGCCACTATGTCCCATTGACGTAGCCATGCCATTTTCAGCTACTCAGGCCGATTCAGCTCATGTCCAGTCTGAAGTTGATAAAGCAAGTAGCTTCATCGAGCGCATTCAAAACATTCGCCAACAGGTTCATGATATATTGGACAGAGCCAATTCCAAGTACAAATAATGCCATGATCAAAATCGGGTGCCACACAACTTCCAGGTGGGCGACAAAGTATGGCTACATTTGCAGAAGGAGCACCTCACTAGATTCCACTGCAAGCTTCGCCCGCTCCGATATGAGCCGTACCCCATCACCAAGGTTGTAGGGAACAATGCCTTCGAGCTCAGTATTCCACCATTCTTTGGTCTGCACCCAGTCTTCAATGTGGATCGCCTTCGCCCTTACTTCCCACCTCTACTGGACACCTCGGACATTGCATAACAACTCACACCAACAGAGTTAAACCCAGACTCCATGGAATGTGCCACCATGATTGTATCATGGACATGCAAATCAAGAACACTCGCCATCAAGATCCAACTATATCGCTGTCAAAGCCTCGGCCAACTCCCCGCACCAAGGAAAGTGGTTCACCAGGGACCAAGTTTAGCAGAAATTTCCTCATCTCATGGAGGAACTTAACGCAATGGGGACCATTGCTTCCTAAGGGGATATTGGTGGTCACCCGCCTATTCCACTTGGGGCTCCACCATTGTCTCTTTCAGTTTTTCAGTTTCGGCACAATTTACTATTTTTAGTAGTTTTCCGGGTCCTAAACTTTCAGAGCCGTTTTGAGGCCCTAAACAACATTTTTTGGAAAAATTGAGAGCAACATGGGTCCATGGACTGATGTTGCTCATTCCAAATTTGTAGTCCTCGGATAGGAACTTTCCAACGAGGTATGGTACGCGTTCAACTAGAGATCGTATGCCAAAGTTATGCCCCTGGGAAGTTGAAACACCAATTTACCCAAACGGGGCCCATAGTTTTGGCACTTCATCTCCTAGGGTTAGGGTTTTGGCCGTTTAGGATTTCCTATTGTTTCTAAATAATAAATAGGCCCTCGAGCCTCATTGTAACTCAGTTCAGAGGCCTGTAGCTGCCACATCTCTTCTCAGAGATAGCTACCAGCGCCCTAGCTAGTTTTATTTCCATTCTGTCTGTAAGAAAATTTTAGTTCTTTGATATTAATGAAATGAAGTATTATTTCCGCTACATCTCTGTATTTATGGTTATATATTTGTTCTGCGTTCCCGCATAAATCCGGATCACTATTTTGGAGTAATAAGGTGAAACTGAAACCGGGGTGGGAAACTATAAATTTTTACAAAAAGCTTAATAAAGCCCCGCCTCTATGAGCATTTAGTCGTGTAAGCGTACTGCAAAGTCCACAAAGCAAGTCGCATACTCTAATCCTAACTTGGCCGTTTTTCAATTTCTGTTGTAGAATGTAGAGAAGAAATCTGCTGGACAGTTTAATCCCAGCAGATATTAGAGTAGGTAGAGAAACATATGAGACCAACAGTTTAATCTGGTCTCATGGAGCAATAAGGGTAGAAATAGAATAGGTTTATTTTCTTGTTTGTAAAAAATAAATGATGTAAAGGGTCTGCTAGTCCAAATGCACCCTAGAAGAGAAAATGATAGGATTGTATTACCATATTGTAGACCGTGTGAGAATTTTCATCGCCGATGTGATGTCTTCACGCTTGTATAAATCGATCCATGAGAAGAAAAGAATGAGTCAAGTACTAGGCATCTGGCCTACACCAAAGATTTATTTTCTGAATTCTTGACTCCTTCAAGAAGAAGCCATCCCCATGTGGAGCCACTGTTAGCCCCCTATAAATTTTTTACAAGCAAACAGGGGGCTAAAATGTTTTTGAGCCTTCAAGGAATGAATTTCCTCTGAAAAAACATCATCCTTGAATTCTCCTTGTGCCTTTTTCCTTTGATAAATTCCCTCTGTTGATTCCCATTATAAAGCCTCTCTAATTGCAAAAAATGGTGCTCCAAAAGGCTTTTATTTGCCATTTGTATCTCTGCAAAATGTCCCCTTTTAACCCTTTTTCCCCTTTGTTAAAGTTCCCCTTTTTACCTTCTAAATCCTCCCAAAATCCCCTTTAAATCCTAGACCAACCCCTCGTTTGGTTTAAAAACCCTTGTTTTCTCTATCGTTGCCTTTTCCTACCCTCAAAATGCAATAAAAATGAGCCAAAACCCACATTTGTACATATATGGGTCTTAGCCCCCTGCAAGCCAGCCCCCTCGACTTTTTCTCCATGCGACCGCGGCGCTAGAACCAAGCGCCAAGGCAGAAGGTGCTTACCGCAATTGATATCGGGAGTGTTTTGAGCCGTTGATCTCTACAGATCGGACGGTTGTCACGATCCCCACAACGTCCATCGCTCAACCCTTTCATCGCTCGTTCATTGCATCTCCACCATTCATTTACCCACCAAATCGATGGTCAGAGGTTCACCTGCCCTGTGGTCCCCGCGCTGCGCACTGTTCAAAAACTGGTGGTATCCATCGCATCGCATTTGGAGGATGGGCGGTAATTTCATTTTTGGAGCGATTCCACTCACCGCCTAAAACGTGGCTCCGTAACTATTTCAAAACTGCCCCACCATCGTACGTTATCGTTCGACATTTGACCCAGTGCGATATGCATATCAACTGTCCGATCTAGGGTTGTCCATCCAACGGTCATCACACCTTGAAGATGTGCGGAAATTAACCCAAGGGATCCGTACCCCTGGCCCACCATCTGTCGCCCTCCGATGCATTTTTAGCCGTCGATTTCCTCCCGAGATCGGACGGTCCAGATTTGATTGCATGTCCTGCCGTTGGCTGCTACCGCCACATCACCCATTCCATGTGTTTCATCGTATTTCTTGCCTGTCCATGTAAATATATTCATTCAAAGGTCAAATGTTAATGTTTTACATTAAAATTTCCGTTCTTGCCACCCTCCAACTGCATTTTCCCACTGCGCCACCATTCTGCAAGCCTCCCACTGCATTTTCCACCGTAATCCCACACTATTCCACCATTTCACCAGCTGCACATCCATTTTCGTCGTCCCCGCTGCATCCACCCTCCCCGTGCATATTTTCTTAACGAGTTTTCGTGTTTTGCAGGGTTTAGAACGACAATAAACCCCCATAATTCACAGTCTATGTCACAGTAACAGAGAACGCAGGAAAAGACCATGTGCAGAGACCAAATGAATGAAAAAGGGCCTGGGAAAGTGTTTTGACATGACTATCATCAAAGGGACAGGGTTAAAACTCTGTCAAACCTCTCCGATGCCATTAAAGCACATATTTCATAGTCAGAGGCAAATGAGAAAGCGACAAAGAGTATCAGTGGGAAAATAGAGCGTTTAAGGCCTGTAATTGCAAATTGTAAGCCTTAATCCAATTATTCAAAGGCAAGGTACCAGAATCAAAGACCCCGTGGATCGCTTAGAAGGTCCAATGCACATAAAACCATACTATCAGGGTTTCTGTATCAGCAGAACGTTCTTCCATAAAAGGACACAGTATCCATATTGCTTTTATTCTATGTCATGTTCCTGAGAAGATTTCCGCCCTGAAAACAACCCTATGCTATCAGAACATTTGATTCACAGTATGGCAGACCCTAGCATCATTTATTTACCTTTTTGTTTATTCACCAGAAGTACTACAGAATGCTGCAGCAGAGTACGTCAGAGACATGCCCGGAGTAAATGGAAGCCTGAAGAAGACCACTCTTGCATCCAAAGGAGTGCCAGAGATAAATGCACAGGGTTTAAACATAATGGGCTTCGACCCTCTTTCTTTTCTGAGTTTAATGCTTCATTTAGTTTTTCACCTACCTCCTCCGCTCTCTTCAGCTATAAAATTGATGGAGAAGCTCATTGTAAAGGTTGTTGATCAGTTATCAGAGAATTGAAAGTTGTTTCTTTTGAGACATAGTCTCTGTGTAAAGTTGTAAGATAGGTTGAGGAAGATGTTTTCTGACTGAGTATCCGGCTATTGGCAATGTTGTACTTGATTGGTGTTGATTTTTAATATGTCAAGCACATTTTGTTGGATCCTGATCTAAAGCAGCGGTGGTGTTTTTCTATCTCTGTATTTGTGTTTAACTTGCATTCCGTTTCATTTCATTTCTACTGGCTCGCATCAGAAATCTGGCACAGGATTTACCCTTGTTAGGTACCCTATGTTTCTGCTCTCCTTGCCTTCAATGTTTTCTACTAAATGTGTTATATAAGAGTTGATTTCAGTTGATTTAACCAGTGTAGTGGATGTTATTGCCTGCTAGCTGATGTATGAATTAAATGAATATGTTCTTAGATGTTCTTGTTAGGATTTAATTGAAAGAATTGGGAACACTGGGAGGTCTAGAACCCTGTTTCTATCTCACTAGGATCCTTTTCAATTGATTGAACCTTTCTAAGATCCCTCAAGCTGGAGGCCGAAGCATTGAGAGTTCAAAGTCTCTCTCTGATCTCAGGCCTTTAACTTTGTGTTCTAAATCTTTATTGTTTCCTCCTCCCTTACCATTCCATACCATACTATCATCTTTAAGATCCAATGTTTTAGATGACTAGCCCAACTGAAAGCCTGCATATTGAATAGCAAGTAAACCCTTTCCTGACTCCATTGCCCAATGGTCTTGAATGTTCCCTAGAATACTTCACCTCTGCCTAAATCCTCTTTGCTCATCCTTGTCTTATATTGAACCCTTCTTTCCTGATGACCAGCAACCAAACAAACAATCAAACAAACAAACCTTGTGCCTATAACTAGCCTAATATCTTAACCTTTGAGCTTCAAAGTCATATATCTTTAACATATTATAGAGAGATCCCTCTCTGGACCCAGGAGGGCTAGATCCTGAGGTCTGAAAGTGGTTGTGATGTTGTCTCATCTTTTGGTACTGCATATATGAATCAAATGGACTTTAAGTTTCCAGATTGGCATACATGGTATCACTATCCCAAAGAGAGGATTTTGGGATAATGAACTGGTGTTTTCCCGGAAAACTCACAGGTTGGTCAACAACAATGTCGAAAGGACTAGGTTGTTTATGTAATATGAAGGAATGATGAGGGGTATCATCCCTAGAGTGATTTGAAGTGATATGGGGCTCTAGAGGTTCTTCTAAATGTAGAATAATAATGGTACTAAGGCCAACATGGCCAGATACACTCGGAGAGTTGCGGAGAATTTCTTCTCCTAGATTCGAAAATATGAGTGCCCCCTTACCCGTACATTGGGTGTCCATGTAATGGCCACAAAGTGTTTGTGGTTGGGATGTATGGGTTCGATGTAAGGGGATATAGAGAAAGTTAGGGGTGGTGACTACTTCCACAATATCGTCATCGTAATAGAGGATGGGGTGATTGGTGGAAGAAATACCACTTGACGCGGCGAAGCTACCTAACTCATCATCCTGAGAAGAGAGGTTCACATGTGCATCGTCGCAAGTGGTGAGAGAAGAGTAATTAGAAAAAGGATCTACCGATGTTAAGCCTAGGGTGATCGCTGAAGGGAGGTCAGACGAAACATCAGGGGGAGTCTTTAAGGGGACTTCCATCGAGGGTCTCATGAATGATTATAGATAGCAGATGGAGGAACAAGGCTCCGTTATCTCGACATCATAAGGGGGAATGCCAATGGGAGCATTCGTGTCCTCTAGTGTTGCCGAAGCAAGATGCACAAATAAGGGAGTGGTAGACTCATTGCGCTTGGCCTCGAATTGATGTAAGGCTTCTAAAGAGGAATAATACTCTTCGAGGCGAGGATAGAGGTGAGTGTAGTGGCCATGGAAATCACAAAAAGCACAAGGGTGATTTGTGCGCAATGGTTTGAGTTTCGGGATTGAATCGGGTATACTGAAATATACCTCTGGGAGATCAGATTCCAGAAACGTCTCATTGACCATGGACTTAAGGTGAGGCAACTCTAGATAAGTATGGGTGGCGTGGTAGACATATCACACAAAGCACACTGGATGGTACGCTTTGGAGGCCAAGAAGGGGCAGGGTTTTTCAGGGCAGCCTTGTCCTTTGATGCTCTCTTGCGAGCTTTTCCCTTCTTACCCGAAGCAGTTGCAATGGGAGGTGGTTCCTGTTGAGGTGACTGAGGTACTGTTGCAGTGGGGGAAGTCATAGGGACCGATTGAACCGGGGTCAAAGCAAGATAAGGTTTGGGTTGACCAGGCGGGGTAGCGGCTGGAGGATCGATGTACCAGACGGGAATCCCAAGGGTCAGGTTAGGAAGAGAGAGGGTGGCCATAATAGGTACCGTGTACACTCCTGGTGGGGTAGCTAAGAACAGTATATGACTAGAGGGGTAATGACCAGGTGGGATGGCTCCAAGATGGTTAAGGCCTGGAGGAACCGTTCCAGGAGGATAGAGGGGCTCATGAGTACCAACTGAAGGTGAAGGGCCAAGAGAAGAAGGTTAAGAAGGATGATCAGAGGACATCATGAAAATCTGGTAATTAGGGGAACCATATGGAAGAGGTTGAGTGGCCGCCTGACCTTCAGGTGGTTGGGTAGCCACAAATCCCTACTGAGGGAAAGGATTAGTAAGCACATCCGGTTGACTAGGTGTAGGATTGGGAGGAACGGAAGGGATGGCTTGCTATCCACTAAATGTTGCTTGAGATTCCCATAGCTGTTGCATCTGGGAAAAAAGAGGACAATCATGCGTATAATGACCATAAACACCACAACAAGAACAAGGCTTATTCGTACGAATAGGCCTATCCTGCTTGGGCTGAGTGCCTTGTTGCAGGTTTGTAGTGTTAGGAGCATTACCTTGATTAGGTCCAGGATTACTAGGGGCAGCTTGATTTTGAGTGCCTTTCCTCTTCCTTTTTGAGGGAGGAGGATTAGTCGTGCCCTGCTGTGCGTACACCTGCCCTGGAGGGGGTGGTGGTTGTTTTTTGCGGGGGTTGAGAAGGCAAGGGAGGAGGAGGTGCTAATGCTGGAGGAGTTGGAGCACCAGGCTATGGATACGGATAATAAGGAGGTTGGGTAATAGTGTGGTAAATAGGAGGTTGGGAAAAAAGAGGAGGCATGCCGTATCCTGGGTACGTGCTACCGGGAGGGGGAAAAGTGCAGGAGGTGCTGGCCCCCCTTGAGGAAAACCATAGCCCATGGGAGGTTGAGGATACGGATAAAAGAAAGCTCCAACGATACCGTCGGTGGCATGAGATGCCCCCGGTGCATTGGCACCACCGGGTCTGGGAAGATAAGGTAGAATAGTATAATCATAACCCGACTTAGCGTTGATCAGGTCATATTTTAACGCAATTTGGAGAGAGGCGTCTTCGGTTTGAAGAAAGTGCGATGCGACATCTTTCCCGATAGGAAGCAAGAGATATCTAAGGAACCAGTCCATGTAGACACGGTCTTCGAAGGTATGGGCTCGACATAGGCTCTTTCTTCTCCACCATTCCTGAACATGGTCGGATAGGCGGGTTGCAGACGATTGATGGAAAGAGGTCAAGAGTTCGGTACCAGTGTCGTAACGAAGGTGAAGCTGGAAATAAGACAAAAAATCCCGGGAAAGAGTCGCAAAGGTGGTATGAGAGGATGGGGCTTGATCTACATACCACTTAGAAGCTTCACTTGTAAGCGTTCGTTGGAACAACCGAAGATGAACAGAGTCATCGATAATGGAATTAGACGAGCACCACATGTGAAAAGATTGAATATGATTTAAAGGATCTTCTCTAGTAAGACCTTCAAACTTTGGGATGTCTGAAGGGAGCTTTGTTGGCATAGCAGGCCAACTAGAGTCATGGTGTATAGGGTCGTTTATCAATTGGTGAAAATTGGGGAGGCTGAGGCCTGCCATGAAGGGGATCAGGGTCGCAGTCGGGGTAGTGTCCGTTGCGGTCCCACTAGTGGTATTCCCGGTGGGAGGGTCGGGGTTACCACTAGCATTAGGTCCTGCACTAGACATAGTGAAGGTGTTAGGGGGAGAATCGAAGGTGGAACGAGAAGGAGAACCCAAAGGACCAGAAGTAGAGTCAGTGTGCGGACTCGGTGGAAGACTAACTTGAACCATACGTGGAGGAGTAAGTCTTCCTACCGGAAAATGAGGATGAAGGCCAAGAAGTCTCCGGGATAAATGCCTTGGTGGCGCAATGGTGATGACACAAACACGACACAAAGGAAAAAGAGACCGACAAGGGCAGGGAGGTGCAGGATCAAGTGATTACAATGTCGAAACAAGGGAAAAGAGGTGCAAGATCAATTGATTTCATTGTTTTAGAGTCTTTTCTTAGCGTTGTTAACCAAGCCATTTTTCGCTTAGGGTGTTTGTGTAAAAGTGTGTAGATTTTAATTTTTAAACCTAGACGTTTGTAAAGAAAGTGTGTTGTATAGCTATAAATAAACCTACAAATGACAGTATATAGGCCCGTAAAATAGAAAATAAACAGCTAATAATGCAATAATCTAAACCTAAGGAGGCGGGTCTCTCAACAACTAGTCTATAGGTGAGTAAAAAACTAATCAAAACACACTAAAAATAGATCTAGGGGCAAGAGGGACAGGGATCTAAAAGCCAAAATCTACTGGAAAGTGGTGCAGAAAAAAACAACAAATCAGAGGAAAAATTGCTGTAAAAGAGGTGGCAAAAAGCTATCCCCTGAAGGGAAACGTAGTGAACCCTAGAGGAAAAACCCAAACAAAGCTAGATGAGGTGATTTGGATGGATAACAAGCTGATATGAAGTGGATCTGAAGGTGAGGTATCAGATCTGAAAAAATGGCTGAAGACTCTGAAATTTCAGACAACCTGCAACAACAAACACTCTTCCACAAAAAGTGGAGGGTACTGAAGCCCTGGGGGCTAAGTTCCTACTTAGTTGAGAAAAATAGAACAAGTACAGGTCCCAAACGGTCTGTTAGCCACCTGTGAAATTTTTTATACCAAAAGGTGGCTAAAATTTTTTGGAGCCTTCAAGGAACAAATTTTATTACTAAAAAGTGTTGGCTCTTGAAGACTCTTGAAGGCCTCATGATTTTGTCCAAATCTTCACTGCTGTTACTATCTTAAAAACTCTGAAATTCTGCTAATTTCATTCAGGAGATTACTGTTGCAAACACCATTTTTCCCCCTCCTTCCACTTCCAAAACTAACCCCATTTTTTCCCCTTTATTCTCCATAAAACCCCTCATTCTCATATTTTTCCCCTTTTCCCTTCACCAAAACCCCTTTGATAAGGTTTTGAGACCCTTTCGTGCCTTATTGAAACCCTCAAAATCCTTGAAAACCATTGAAAACCTATGAAAATCCCATTTTTTATAATATAGAATTAAGCCCCCTTGGGCTAAGTCTTTAACCCTTCCCCTTCATACGCCCTGGTGCCAGAACCAAGCGCTGGCCCTCCAAGCGCTTATCACATCACCCCAATGCCGATTAGCCCTCCGTTCTATCTCCCTCGGTCATATTATCTTCCATGCGCCCAAAGGCCCCGCAGATGGGTGACAAGCCATATTGAATATTAATTTTTCGCCCCCAAAGTATAAACCTTCGGTTATATGAATTTGTCGGTTTCTATTATGTTATAAACTTTTTCGTCGGTCCAAAATTCCATTCGCTCTCCACCGTCAATCTGATATTCGGATCGAAGGCGCGCAATTCATCACCCCGGTGGTCCCCACCAGCCATTCACCATTGCAAAACCGGGCGGAATTCATCGCACCGCTTTTAAGAGTGGGCCGGTTTTTATTATTATTTTGCAGCGATTCCATACACCGCCCGACGAGTGGCCTTGAGCACTGTTCAAAATACCGCCCTCATTGCACATTAAATTTCGGACATGGACCCGGTGCGATATTGATGCGCGCCATCCGATCTGAGGTCGCTCATCGGATGGTGATCGCTCTCTGAAGATGCCCGTGGGATAACTCAGGGTACGAGGCAGTGTTTAATGGATCTCCGCTGTCGATCTGATTTGCAGATCGACGACCCACACTCCATCGCCCCATTTCCCTCTTCCACAACAGTGTCGGTGGTCCAAGTGCCACATCAGCATCCATGTGGCAGAATTCAATTGGGGCGGCTCTTCGTTGTTTCCTTGTCCAGTCAGCAAATCAGGACCCGGGAAATTTTATTTGGCTTGGTTTTATTAAAGTTTTGATGTTCGGGCGCATTTTCTAAGGTTCTAGGTGCCTGTTTTTCCACTGTTGATCGCGTGGGCCGATCTCATCCGACGGCCCACGATCATCCCGAACCCCACACACCATTTTTTAACTAATTTTCTCCAAAACAAAGGTTTTAAACCTTTGTCTCATTTTTTTATTTTTTGCCGAATAATGTGACCCCTTCACATTATTTATTCACCCCCGCTCCTGGCCGTCGATCTCTGCGCGATCGACGACTCCGATTCAAATTATTTTTCCGCCTTCCCTTTGAATTCCTCTGATCAATCTCGACCATTGGATGATTCCATCCAATGGCCATGCTCCCTCCACGTGCCTTCTGAAGCAGTAAACCTATACAGGTAGGATTTTATAACATTTTTTCATATGTTGCAGGGTTTAATGGTTTTTCTGCCATGTAGAAAAAAATTCACAGGCTGAGGGTGACGATCCTCCTGCCTTTGATCCATTAAAGAGAATCATTCGCGGGGTTTAAGCTCCACGTTTCATCAATAATTCATGAGGCATTGATGCCATATCACCCCTGCACAGCCCTGCACACCAACAAAATACAATGAATTGGGCACAGTCAGAGAGTATCAGTGCCGAAGACAAAAATGTACCAGGATAGAAGATTGAAGACAGATCTTCGGGGATTATGTCTAATATGGTTATCAAAAGCCTAATCCCCGATTAAAATCACAGTTAAAGGAAAAATCATAAAGGATCATCAAACTGGAAAGTCTCCACCGCCACATCTGAGGCAAATTTATTCCTCCCAGTGACTAAAGTGCCACCTGTGCCTCAAAGCATTCAAACAGAGGCCAAAGTTATTGATCAGGATCAGATATCTGCCTCACAATGCAGCCAGAGGATAAATTCTGCAGACAAACCAATGACAAAATATCAGCAGAGTAACTTTAACATCACACAGAGCCTCAAAGGTCAAAAAGAGCTCCCACCGAGCTTAAATTCTTTATATAAATCATTTAATACAGAGGACACCTATGTAAGTTTCTTCATTGAGCCCCCCAAAGGCCAAGAAGTCATTTAAGTCTTTATTAATTATCTTTAGAGATCTTTTATCAGATCTCACCTCCTCATTCTTCTATAAATACTACTGCAGAAGATGAGAGAGGGGTTGGTTGATGTAGTTGCTGAACATTCAAATGTAATTGAGCTTGAGAATTCTATCTGTAAATAGTGTTCACTGGCCCTTGGAGCTCTGCTGGTGATAGATAGGTTAGGCTGAGATGAGTAGATGATTGCTAAACTAAAGCATTGAACTTAAATCTGTAACTAGTTTGGAGCATCAATACAAGTTGATTTATGGGATCCTGGTCTATGTTGACGGTGATGTTTTTCTCATTGTAACTTGTCATTTTGTTTCTATTTTCACTGTGTTTCATCTTCCCGTATAAAGAACAATATGCATAGAGTTAGGACCCACTGTATACCAGTACCCTTCTCTGATTGAAAATATTTATCTGAATGTTTTCTTCCAATCTTTATTATTTGGGAATGATTTAATTCAGTTTGAGCATAGGAATGCTGGCGTTCCCTCGTCTTATTGCATTAGCTAAATATTATTCCTGAATATTATGTTCAATATTAGTTAAGTAGAGATGAACTATGGAAGATATGGTGTGCCCTGGTCCTAGTTTTATCCCCAAAGGCTGTCTGAATGTTTCCCTTGGAATGTGTTAAAAGCTGGCTAGTTTCAAAGTACTTACCAGATCTTAGCCATTCTGTGTTATATTTGTGTTTTTATTGAAAGTAACCAAGTAAAGCAAAGCTAGGAGAGGATTTGTGGTGAGCCCGACCCGCTAGTTTCTACACCAACAATTGCTTTCAAGTTTCCCTTTGTTTTAAACATGTTTTCTACTGAAAGTGTATCAAAGGCTAGCTAGTTTAAAAGTACTTACCAGATCCTAGTTTGCTTTTATGTCTTTCGTAAGTGTATGTCAAAAGCTGGCTAGTTTAAAAGTACTTACGAGATCTTGAGCTGCTCTTTGTTCTCCATCTGTTTAATTTCTCCTTCTTATTGTACCATTTCATTCCATAAATCATACTTCAAAGAGATCCTTAGACATAGATGACTTGCCCCATGGACCACTCTTGCCTCTTGCTGTTCCAATTAAACCCTATTATGACTCCATAGCCCAATGGACTAAAACCTGCAATTATATATCTTCCTGGCCAAAGCTTGTCCTATTTGCTTGCAACTTCTCACCTTTGAAACTCTTTTCATTTAGAACTTCCCACCTCAAACAGTAGTTATGCTCAACCATCCAAAAAACAAAACAAACCCTTGGCCTTCATAACTAGCCTAATATCATTACCCAAAACTTCAAAGACAAATCCATCTTTTCACTTATTTGAGAGATCCCTCCCCAGATTCAGGAGGGCTAGATCCTAGAATCCCAAAGTGGTTGAAACGATGTTTCTCCCTGCGACTGAACTTTTGCCAATCTTGCTGATTACAGGGAACTAACATTTCTGGCGACTCTGCTGGGGAATTCAGTTGAATTTTCACTTTAGGTTCCCTTAAACACTTCATAAAACCTTGTGAGTATAAAGCAGCCTGTTCAAGCACTACCAAGAAATGGTAATCATGATGAAGCTTGTTTGAATCAGTGACAAACTAGGCAAACCCTAGGATTCTCATAAGACTTTATCTAACCATGAAAAACCAGCTGGCTTAGCCATAAGAGTAGACTGTCTTTATCTCATAACTGTAGCTAAGTTTTGAGACAGAGGTAGCATATTCTTAGAAGCCACACAATTGAAAAATAACTCAGAAAAACCTAAAAATATTTCAGATTGGTATCCAATAAACATGGTGGTGGACCATAAAACCTTTTACCTCCTTAGGAGCTAAAAGTTTCCACTTGGCGACTCCACAATCCTCAACAGACCTTAAGACTCCACTGGGAAGAACCCTTATCATTACAATATCATTCAAAATCAGTTAGAGGACTGTAGGATTTAAATTTGTAAAACAGAATTAGTTGACCTCTTAAAGATTGTCATATCTGGTTGAACTTTTCTTGTTTATATTGGGTCTGAAAAACACAGCATAGTGGCTCCTAGAAAGATTCACACTATAGCCCATCCTGACCCTGATCCACCTGCAATAGTCGGTAACCCAGAAAATATCCTTAGGAAGTCTCCTAAGATTAAATTATCAACTATTTTCAGATCGCCCTTGAGAGCTAATTCTGTCCCTGAAAATCTTTCAGCTCTACAACAATCACAAGTTGACTTAGTAAATCCATTTAGAACTAGGTCTCTTAGTGATTTAGATTAGTTAGATTCTGAGTCTTCACTTTCATCTTCTGAAACAAGTGAAAATCCTGGTAGCAGAGAAACAACACCTCCTGATTTACATTTCCTTCACAACCTAGGTGTCTCTCATCCAAGATCAGCTCAGCAGTCTATTCCTAGTCCATCCACTTCTGCTAACCCTACATCCACTATCCAAACCACTCCACTTCAGCCCAATTTCCCTTTTTTTAATCCACCCCTTGTGAATCCACCCCCACCACATATCATGGTAGCATGGTATGCTCCCTTAGTCCTTCCTCTTCCATTAGTCAATCTTCCACAGGACTATCAGTCCAAAATTTTATTGTATGATGCTAGCAATGCTACAACTGCATCACAACATGTGGATAAGATGAATGACTACTTTGACAAAAATGAAATTGATGATGATTCTGTCAAGCTTAGATTATTTTCTCAGAGCTAAGGGGGAGAAGTAAGAAAATGGTTTAAAGGTTTAACCCCCCATAGTATAAATGATCTCCAAGCCTTCCATCAAACATTCTTAAACAAATGGGAAGTAAAGAAAAACCCTCTTCAAGTCCTTTCTGATTACAAAAATCTCCATAGAAACGCGGGGGAAAGTGTACAAGCTTATTGTACTAGATTCAATAGTGTATATAATGCACTTTCCCCAGAACTAAAACCTCCACAAGGCTCAGCTTTAAACAAGTTTCTTGAAGGGTTTGACCCTGAGATGGCCTATCAACTGAGAGAAAGAGATCCTGCAACTCTTGAAGAGATGCAAAAGGGTGCTCTTTCTGTGGAAGTCAACTTAATGGAGAAGAGAGCAAGAATGAAAAATTAAAAGAGAGTATCGTTCAGAGAGGAAAACACACCTTCTACTTCAAACTCAAAGATGGAAAGAATGATGGAGGAGATGATGAAGAAAATGAGCATCCTTGAGAGAGCACAAGCCAGTCAAAACCAAACTGCTCCTCAAAATAGAAACCAGAACCAAAACCATAATTTTATAAGGAACCAACCTCCAAACAAACCTAGGGAAGATGATCAGCAGATCACTCCTCCCTTTCATCAAAACTATGTAAGTGAGGTTGAGGAAACAGATGAAATAACAGAGGAGGATGATATAAACATGCCGGGGGTAGATAATGATGACTTTGTGGTTCATTATGATAAAAAACAATGTCTATACACACCTTATGATGACAGAAGAGATGATGATGAAAATTATTACCAAGACATGGAAAATGTCATCATAGAATCTCAAAAAGAATATGACCTTAGAAGCAAAACCAGTCAAAAAACTCCCAACACCAAAACCTCTGACAAATCTTCATAAAAAAACGCTACAATAAAGCCTAGAATGATCAAACAAAAGGACAAAACAATGGCTGTAAATTCTGATAATGGTAAAGAGAAAGGCACTCAAAACAATGAAAAACATAGTGCAGACATTAGTAGTACTAACATCTCAGCTAGTACTCCCGTTAAAACAATTTTGTCAAATGTAAATAAAACAAATTAGCAAGCTGATATTGCTGATAAAGTGACAACTAGTAAGGCTGAAACAAGTACCTTAAAGAATCAAACTCCCTTCAGCCTGGAGCAGGAAGTTTCAAAGATCAAAATCTCTATTCCCCTGACAGAGTTAGCTGCCCAGCATGTATATAGGACCCAAATTTTGAAGGCTTTAAACATAGAGGACTTTAATGACACTGTCAATCTTAATGATGACCAACCAGAGCTTATTTTTGGTCCTAAGATTGAAGGTAGGTATCAAGAGGGACCTGTTCCTCCCTTTTATGTGAGTTTAAACATTCATGACAAGATTTTGCACAACGCTATGCATGATTCCGGGGCTTCTCATAATTTAATGGCTAAAGCTATAATGGAGAGCCTTGGTCTAGAAATCACCAGACCTTACAAGGACCTGTACTCCTTTGATTCAAGCAGAGTAAAGTGTTTAGGATTAATCAAAGACCTCTGTGTTAACTTAGCTCAGATTCCATCCAAATGCTTAGTAATGGATATTGTTGTGGCTGATGTTCCCCCCAAATATGGAATGTTGTTATCAAGATCGTGGGGGGCTAAGTTACAAGGTACTATGCAAATGGACATGACCTATGCGACTATCCCTGTTTTCAATCAGAATAGAAGACTTTACAGGGAGTCTCATATGCAGTACATAGTTACAAGCCAAGACAAATCACAAAACTCTCCCCTTTATTCTGTAAATACAGGCCTTGATTCTTTTATTATGTTCAATGATGAAACTTTTAGTGAACAAGTGACCATGTCTGATTTAATGACAGATAGAGTGGAGGATGAAGATAACGTAGGAATGTCCGAACTGTTTGCTGAACTTGAGAACCCTAGAAAAATAAACAAAGGTCTTGAGCTTCAAGTCATGACTCCATTACTGTTAAACCTTGACAGTCGAGCAAGCATCCCTCAAATAAACGAAAATCTCGGGGAATCAAATCAATTACAGCTAAGGGCTGATATTCCACTACAATCAAGAAGCACGTTAGTTGAAGAGGACAACCGCCAAACAGATGAAACTGAGAATAGTCCTCTGGGGAGTATGTATTTTGATGGATCCTGCACTAGAACTAACGTTGGTGTAGGTGTCTGGGTTTCCAACACTGAAAATAACCACACAGACTGCATTTCCTGCAAATTAAACTTTCAGTGTTCCAATAGCATAGCGGAATATGAATCCCTTCTCTTAGGCTTACATCTATTGAAAAAGTTAGGAGCCAGAAGAATCAATGTGTATGGGGATTCAGAGTTAGTCATTAGGCAAGTCAATGGGGAGTATAACGCAAATCATCCCAGACTTAGGGCCTACCGAAACGATGTCATGGAACTTTTAAAAACATTCGAGGAGTCCAAACTAATTTTTGTCCCAAGAAAAAGAAATATTTCCGCCCACAATTTAGCCTTTGCAGCTAGAACATGCTTAATGCCATATCAAACCAAAGAATGTACAACTCAGATGAAGTTTAGACCAGCCGTGCCTGATAATGAAAAGTATTGGCAAGTGTTTGACGAAGACAAAAAAATAGAAGACTTCATGTAGTTCAGAAATGAATTCGAACTACACAGTTCAGACTCAGACTATGATACAGATTGTGGTGAAGAAAATTTTCTTGGGGAAGAAGAGCCATCTCCTGAGCTAGTCAATATTAATTTTCTGACAAGCAAAATTATAAACAAAACATAATTGAATGCAGAATTAGAAACAGCAGAGTTGGAAACTCTGCACTCTAAAGATAAAAGTTTTCCTAAGGGTCTGGCCCCTTTAGAAGAGTTGTTCGATTTTAACGATGTGGAAAATAAAACAAAACTGGAACCTGTAGAGACTGAAGTGGAAGAGTGAAATATAGGCAGTGAACTTAAACCCATGATGATTAAATTGTCTAAGACTTTACCAGCTCACATTAAACTCAAATACATAGAGCTGTTTAAAGAGTTTTCTGATGTTTTTGCGTGGAGTTACGAAGATCTTAAATCCTATGACACTGAAATAATACAGCACAAAATCCCTCTCAAAGAAAACCAAAAACCTTTCAAACAGAAACTGCGCAGAATAAACCCTGTTCAGTTACCTTTGGTTCAAAAGGAGATCATGAAAATGTATGAGGCTGGTATTATTGTCCCTATTAGATATTCTGAATGGGTGTCTAATCTGGTGTCAGCTAGGAAGAAAACTGGAGAGATCAGGCTTTATATAGACTTTAGAGACTTAAACAAAGCTTCATTAAAGGACAACTACCCTTTACCTAAGATGGATCATATTTTACAAAGGGTGGTAGGGTCTAGAAGAATTTCTCTGCTTGATGGCTACTCAGGGTACAATCAGATCTTAGTCCACCCTGCTGATCAATTAAAGACAACCTTTACTACACCATGGGGCACTTTCATGTTTGTGAAAATTCCCTTTGGTCTAATGAATGCTGGAGTAACTTTTCAAAGAGCCATGGACATAGCATTCTCAGAGGAACTGGGCTTCTTCATCATTATATACCTTGATGATGTCACTATGTTTTTAAAAACAGATGAAGAGCACTTAAAACATTTAAGAAAGGTTTTCGAGAAATGTAGAAAGTTTGGAATATCTTTAAACCCTAAGAAGACACTATTTGGTCTCCAAGAAGGTAAAATTCTTGGGCACATTATTTCTGAGGAGGGTATAAAGATAGATCCAAAGAGGGTTGAGGCCATATTGCAAATATCTCATCCTCGGAACATCAAGGAGTTGCAATCTTTCATTGGGAAGATTAAATTTTTGAGAAGGTTCATCCCCAACTTGGCTGAACTCCTTAGAAATACTAAAAACATGTTGAAGAAGGAGCAAGGGGTAAAATGGACCATGGAAGCAAATAAGTCCTTTGAACTGGTGAAACAAGCGTTAACGAAAACACCAGCTCTTATAAGCCCTGATTTTTCAAAAGATTTTTATATTTTTTCATTTCCATCAGAACATACCATAGCTGCTGTCCTTTTACAGAAAAATCCACAAGGACAAGAGGAGCCTATTGCATTCTTTAGTAAGGCATTGAGGGATGCCCCTCTGAAGTATAACATTATGGATAAGCAAGCTTTTTCTTTGGTTAAAGCTTTGAAAGAATTCAGGTTGTATATCCTCCACTCACACATCATTTCCTTTGTCCCAAACTCAGTTGTTAAAGACATTCTAACACAAGACCCAGATGGTAAGAGAGGTAGGTGGATTGCTATTATTCTTGAATATGATTTAGAGATAAAACCCACTAAACTCATCAAAGGCCAGGATTTAGCTAGATTAATGGCTGAATCAAATTTTGAAGTTCTTGATATTAATATGATTAATGCTTTGGACAATCAAGAGGAAATCTCAACTCCCATTTTTTTAGACCATTTTATGAATTCCTCTTGGTATGCTGATATAATTTATGTTTTGCTTAATTTGAATACACCTCCTAGTTTGACAAAAACAAAGGCAAGGTTTTTAAAATTGAAAGCTGTAAACTGTTGCATTATAGATAAATGTCTTTATTGGAAAAATGCAAGTGGTATTTCTTAAATGTTTGCCTGAGTTTGATGCAGAGAAGGTTAAGCACCAGTTCCATGAAGGAAAGTGTGGAGGTCATTTGTACTGGAAGACAACAGCCAACAAAATTTTGAGGGCTGGTTTCTATTGGCCTACTCTTTTCCATGATGTGCACAAGATGATCATAGCCTGTCATAAATGTCAACTTTTTGAAGGCAAAAGAAAACTGCTACCCCTACCTCTGCATCCAATCACTGTTGAAGCCCCATTTCAACAGTGGGGACTTGACTTCATAGGAGAAATCCATCCACCATCTTCTGCCCAGCATAGATGGATTCTCACTGCCACAGACTATTTCACTAAGTGGATAGAAGCCATACCTTGTAGGCAGGGCAATGATTAAGTTATTATAAAATTCATGGAGACCAACATTCTCTCCAGATTTGGCTGTCCTACCAAGATCATCACTGATAATGCAACAACATTTGGATCAAAGAGGATGGTTGAGTACTGTCATAAATATCAGATAACATTGGGGCATTCCATGGCCTATTACCCTCAAGGTAATGGACTTGCAGAATCCTCAAACAAAATTTTAGTGAACATAATCAAGAAACTGTTGGAGGACAATAAAAAGTCTTGGCACACAAAGCTTGTCCATGCACTTTGGGCTGACAGATTAACTTTGAAGAAATCTGTTGGCATGTCACCTTTCCAGCTTGTGTATGGTACTAATGCAATTTTTCCAAACAACCTTGGTATACCAGTGATGAAGTTGATTCAAGACTTTCAAACTGAAGAAAATGACATGATCAAAAGAATAAATCAGACCATTTATCTTCAGCAAACCAGAGAGGAAGTCTATAACAAAGCATTGCAGAAACAGGACAACATTAAAAAGCCTTTTGATAGAAGAACAAAGGCCAGCAATTTCAAAATTGGGGACAAAGTTTTAAAGTGGGACTCAAGGAGGGAAGACAAGGGCAAGCATGGAAAATTTGACAACTTATGGCTTGGCCCTTACTCTATTCATTCAGCTGCTGGTAACAATGCATTTTTCTTGCAGAAGTTGAATGGAGCAGAATTGATTGGGGATCCTGTCAATGGCAGGATGCTTAAACATTATTTCTCTTGATCCATCCCATGCTCTGAAAACCTTTTTATCCTTTTTCTCATTATAAATATCTCATCAATCATTGCATTCAAAGTTATAAAAAATCAAAAATAAAAAAAGAAAGAAAAGAAAGAAAAGAGGGCAGATTATGAAAACAAGAAAGGTATAGCCCCATACCAAAAAAGAGAAACAAATCTGAAAGTGTGCAAGCTTAAATGCCACTCCTGAAAACACACTTCTAGTTAGTCATACTGCCTAATCTTGACTAATTAGCTTTAAATTTTCTGCTGATAGGATAGTGAATTTGATTTTCCAAACTGTTTAATCTTGGCTTATCAGTAGATAGATTAGGATAGAAATTAAAGGTTCAAACATGCTCAAAATATGAACCTAAGATTTCAAAGAGAGAATGACTCAAATCTGTTTCAAATTCTAAGTTGAAAGATGTAAAAATATGGTTCTAATCATCTCAAAATCTGAACTAGTTGACAAAGGAAAGACAGCTCAGAACAAAGTCAAAACAGAGCTATACAAAATAGGAAGGAAATGCTTTCAAATTTCATATCTCAGGCCTTCCAATTTTTGCTTTAAATTTTCTGCAAAATAAATGTCTATGTGCAGCTTGTTTATGCCATAGATTAGCATCAAGTTAGACTGTTCAATCCTAACTTGAATGCTTTTAAATTTCTGTTGTAGAATTTAGAGAATAAAAATCTGTCAGACTGTTTAATCCTAATAGGTTGATAGAATAGGTAGAGAATCATATGGACTCAACTGTTTAATCTGAGTCCATGAAGAAATAAGGAGTAGAAATAGATTAGATTTCCTGCTTTCAAAAGAATAAAATGTTGTGAAAGGAGTGTGCCAATCCAAGTGCACTCTAATTAAGAAAAAATGTTAGATCAGTAGGATTGGGTAGGTAGAAAGTTGTATTGATGAAAATCCATTGTTTTTATGGCTGCTAACATGTTTTCAAAGCAAGATCATCCCAACAAAGGAAGGGAAGCCCAATGGATGTAGCACAGGTCAGCCTCCTAGAGAATGCAAGTCTGAAGTTCTTGATGCCTTCAAGAAGGCACCATCCTCAAGTGGAGCCACTGTTAGCCACCTGTGAAATTTGTTATACCAAAAGGTGGCCAATTTTTTTTGGAGCCTTCAAGGAACAAATTTTATTACTAAAAAGTGTTTGCTCTTGAAGACTCTTGAAGGCCTCATGCTTTTGTCCAAATCTTCATAGCTGTTACTATCTTAAAAACTCTGAAATTCTGCTAATTTCATTAAGGAGATTACTGCTGCTAACACCATTTTTCCCCCTCCTTCCACTTCCAAAACTAACCCCATTTTTTCCCCTTTATTCTTCATAAAATCCCTCATTCTCATATTTTTCCCCTTTTCCCTTCAACAAAACCCCTTTGATAAGGTTTTGAGACCCTTTCTTGCCTTATCGAAACCCTCAAAATCCTTGAAAACCATTGAAAACCTATGAAAATCCCATTTTTTATATTATAGACTTAAGCCCCCTTGGGCTAAGTCTTTAACCCTTCCCCTTCATACGCCCTGGTGCTAGAACCAAGCGCTGGCCCTCCAAGCACTTATCGCATCACCCCGATGCCGATTAGCCCTCTATTCTATCTCCCTCGGTCATATTATCTTCCATGCGCCCAAAGGCCCCGCATACGGACGCCAAGCCATATTGAATATTAAATTTTCACCCCCAAACTATAAACCTTCGGTTATATGAATTTGTTGGTTTCTATTATATTATAAACTTTTCCGCCGGTCCAAAATTCCATTCGCTCTCCACCGTTGATCTGATCTGCAGATTGACGGTGCACAGTCCATCACCCCGGTGGTCCTCGCCAGCCATTCACCATTGCAAAACTGGGCAGAATTCATCGCACCGCTTTTAAGAGCGGGGTGGTTTTTTATTATTTTGCAACGATTCCATACACCGCCCGACGAGTGGCCTTGAGCACTGTTCAAAATATCTCCCTCATCGCGCATTAAAGTTCGGACATGGACCCGACGTGATATTGATGCACGTCGTCCGATTTGAGGCCACTCATCGGATGGTGATCGCTCTTTGAAGATGCCCGTGCGATAACTCAGGGTACGGCGCGGTGTTTAATAGATCTCCGCCGTTGATCTGATTTGCAGATCGACGGCCCACACTCCATCGCCCCGGTTCCCTCTTCCACAGCAGTGCCGGTGGTCCAAGTGCCACATCAGCGTCCACGCGACATAATTCAATTCGGGCGGCTCTTCGTTGGTTCCTCGTCCAGTCAGCAAATCAGGACCCGGGAAATTTTATTTGGCTTGGTTTTATTAAAGTTTTGATGTCCGGGCACATTTTCTAAGGTTCTTGGCGCCTGTTTTTCCACTGTTGATCGCGTGGGCCGATCTCATCCGACGGCCCACGATCATCACGAACCCCACACGCCATTTTTTAACTAATTTTCTCCAAAACAAAGGTTTTAAACCTTTGTCTCCTTTTTTTAATTTTTTGCCGAATAATGTGACCCCTTCACATTATTTATTCACCCCCGCTCCTGGCCGTCGTTCTCTGCGCGATCGACGACTCCGATTCAAATTCTTTTTCCACCTTCCTTTGAATTCCTCTTATAAATCTCGACCATTGGATGATGCCATCCAACGACCATGCTCCCTCCACGTGCCTTCTGAAGCAGTAAACCTATACATGCAGGATTTTATAACATTCGTTCGTATGTTGCAGGGTTTAATGGTTTTTCCGCCATGCTGAAAAAAATTCACAGGCTGAGGGTGACGATCCTCCCGCCTTTGATCCATTAAAGAGAATCGTTCGCGAGGTTTAAGCTCCATGTTTCATCAATAATTCATGAGGAATTGATGCCATATCACCCCTGTGCAGCCCTGCACACCAGCAAAATACAATGAATTGGTCACAGTCAGAGAGTATCAGTGCCGAAGACAAAAATGTACCAGGATAGAAGATTGAAGACAGATCTTCGGGGATTATGTCTAAGATGGTTATCAAAAGCCTAATCCCCAATTAAAAACACAGTTAAAGGAAAAATCATAAAGGATCATCAAATAGGAAAGTCTCCACCGCCACATCTGAGGAGAATTTATTCCTCCCAGCGACTAAAGTGCCACCTGTGCCTCAATGCATTCAAACAGAGGCCGAATTTATTGATCAGGATCAGATATCTACCTCACAACGCAACCAGAGGATAAATTCTGTAGACAAACCAATGACAAAATATCAGCATAGTAACTTTGACATCACACAGAGCCTCAAAGGTCAAAAAGAGCTCCCACCGAGCTTAAATTCTTTATATAAATCATTTAATACAGAGGACACCTATGTAAGTTTCTTCATTGAGCCCCCCAAAGGCCAAGAATCCATTTAAGTCTGTATTAATTATCTTTAGAGATCTTTTATCAGATCTCACCTCCTCATTCTTCTATAAATACTACTGCAGAAGATGAGAGAGGGGTTGGTTGATGTAGTTGCTGAAAATTCAAATGTAATTGAGCTTGAGACTTCTATCTATAAATAGTGTTCACTGGCCCTTGGAGCTCTGCTGGTGATAGATAGGTTAGGATGAGATGAGTAGATGATTGCTAAACTAAAGCATTGAACTTAAAGCTGTAACTGGTTTGGAGCATCAATACAAGCTGATTTATGGGATCCTGGTCTATGTTGACGGTGATGTTTTTCTCATTGTAACTTGTCATTTTGTTTCTGTTTTCACTGTGTTTCATCTTCCCTTATAAAGAACAGTATGCATAGAGTTAGGACCCACTGTATACTAGTACCCTTCTCTGATTGAAAATCTTTATCTGAATGTTTTCTTCCAATCTGTGTTATTTGGGAATGATTTAATTCAGTTTGAGCATAGGAATGCTAGCGTTCCCTCATCTTATTGCCTTAGCTAAATATTATTCCTGAATGTTATGTTCAATATTAGTTAAGTAGAGATGAACTATGGAAGATATGGTGTGCCCTAGTCCTAGTTTTATCCCCAAAGGCTGTCTGAATGTTTCCCTTGGAATGTGTTAAAAGCTGGCTAGTTTCAAAGTACTTACCAGATCTTAGGCCATTCTGTGTTATCTTTGTGTTTGTCTTGAAAGTAATCAAGTAAAGCAGAGCTAGGAGAGGATTTGTGGTGAGCCTGGCCTGCTAGTTTCTACACCAACAATTGCTTTCAAGTTTGTTTTTCTTTTAAACATGTTTTCTACTGAAAGTGTATCAAAGGCTGGCTAGTTTAAAAGTACTTACCAGATCCTAGTTTGCTTTTATGTCTTTCGTAAGTGTATGTCAAAATCTGGCTAGTTTAAAAGTACTTACCAGATCTTGGGCTGCTCTTTGTTCTCCATCTGTTTAATTTCTCCTTCTTATTGTACCATTTCATTCCATAAATCATACTTCAAAGAGATACTTAGACATAGATGACTTGCCCCATGGACCACTCTTGCCTCTTGTTGTTCCAATTAAACCCTATTATGACTCCATAGCCCAATGGACTAAAACCTGCAATTATCTATCTTCCTCGCCAAAGCTTGTCCTATTTGCTTGCAACTTTTCACCTTTGAAACTCTTTGTATTTAGAACTTCCCACCTCAAACAGTGATTATGCTCAACCATCCAAAAAACAAAACAAACCCTTGGCCTTCATAACTAGCCTAATATCATTACCCAAAACTTTAAAGACAAATCCATCTTTGCACTTATTGGAGAGATCCCTCTCTGGATTCAGGAGGGCTAGATCCTAGAATCCCAAAGTGGTTGAAACGATGTTTCTCCCTGCGACTGGACTTTTGCCAATCTTGCTGATTACAGGGAGCTAACATGGGCAGAGATGGAGGTCAGACAACCCTGAATAGAGGCTCAGACAAACCCATAAAACTATCAGAAAAATCACTGCAAAAAGTCCAGGTCGCAGTTTCTGACCTATTTTCAGCAGAGGTCAGAGTTTTTGGGCTGAAAAGTGCACCCTGAAGGTCCAGGTCGCAGGTTCTGGGCCAAAAAGTGTGACCTGCACTTTCGGCACTCTCGGCGATAGGTTTTAGAAAAAGTTGTCGTCTCAGGTGCGGCTGATGTCTGTCACCTGCGCAATAGGTCCGAAAACACACGGAAGTTAGAATTTTTATTTTTTTAGGGTTTTATAGGTTAAAAACAACATCAAGAAAAACAAAAAAAAGGGGTTGAAGAGAAATCCCAGGGTTTGAAGCAGCTAGATATGCAAGGATCAGAAAAACGACAGCAGTCGTAATCATAAACCCGTGTGGAGTCGCTAGTTGTTAGTATGAATATTAATTCCAAGTGTACGAAAAAAATCCACTTTAGCTGTGCATAACAAAGAGCCCTAACAACAGAAATGACTGTTAATATCTTCATATCTGCAGTTAGTTGATCAAGATAAATGCTGCAAAAATCTAGATCTATGCATTAGAAGACATTAAACAGTAGAAAAAACAAGATTTATTCCATGCATCCAATAGACAAGACAAGAATATATCAAATGAATTTTGTATTAATGGCACTTGCGAGGAAAACACAAGAGGGTGTTCCCTGTTCTCCTCAACGGGATGGGTTTTTGTAAGTCCTCAACACTTCAGATCTAAAACTCCTCTCTCTTGATGGTGTAAAAAACCCAGACAAAGATGGAAAAATATGGCTATGATGGTGGATCAATAGCCAGACCAAAAGTTTAGATCCAGAGTGATCTTTAGGCAACAAAAGGTGGTAAATGAATGGGAAAACCCTTCTATCTATAACAAAATATTGAGTTAGTCTAGATTGGTGCATAATTAAAATATTATTAACCAAATCAAGATCCAACATTTGTGGAATATTTTATTATATTTGTTGGAGGAAAAAAGAATTTGACTTGGGTCAAATCCCTTTATTGGTAAATAATAAATAAATAAATGATTTATTTATCATTTTAAGAATGTGGTTGAGTAATAATCAAATAAATAAATATTTACTTAATTATTTAAGGGTGAATTAGTTATATTTAACAAAGAATATCATTTAAATAATGTTTAAATAATTATTCTTTAGAAAACAATAAGATAAATAATGATTTATCTAATTAATTTCCTTGTTTTGGGTTAAATATAACCAGGAATATTAATTAAACTGCTGTTTAACTAATTATTTATTGAGAAAAATCAAACAAATATATATTTATTTAATATTTCCTTATGGGGTTTTTTGTTTAGACCATAAACAACTTAATAAAGGTGGTTTATTAAGTTATTTTCATAATGAAAGCAATTTCACTTGGGGTAAAGTTGGTATTACATTGTGTACTTGGGTCCATTTAATGATAATAGGTTAGATGACCAAAAAATGGTGTAACACCATACATTATATTGTTTATAATAAAGCAGAGAATGGAGTTGTTATTTATAACCATATTATTCCATATATTAACGTAGTTAATTAATATTGCATTATGTAGAAACTAATTTAATTACTCATTAATAAGTTAATTAAATGATTAAAAACTAAATTATATATAATAGTTTTTAATTAATTATCTCACACATTGAAGAAGAGTAGTCCATAATTAATTAATTAAATGATAAAATACTAAATTATATATAATAATTCTATTATCTCACACATTAAAATATAATATTGAGAAATTTATCATATAAATGATAAAAAATTAAATTATATATAATAATTTTATCATCTCACACATTAAAATAGAGTATAGAGTAATTTATCATATATAAAAGGTAGTTTTGATTAAGGGTTTAAAATGAATCAAGCTTTTGAAACTTTATGATTTGTTAGATCATTTTATTTTTCAAAGCATTTAATACTTTACGATGTTTTTCATTATTAATTTTAAGTGAATAATACATGGTATAAGGGTATTTATAAATTAATAGCATTTTATATGAATAGTGTTAAAAAAAATAAAAAAAGTAAGTACGTTGGTGAGGGGTTGAATTTTATTTTTATATTATTTTGTCTCTTTAAAATAAGTCAATGAAATTGCAATTTTACATACAAGCATTGTATACTTTTTTTAAATGTGGTATGGATTTTAAAAAGTTGTTGAAATTATGTGTAATTAAGATTAATGATTTCAATACTTTATGTTGTTCTTTACTACTATAAATTAAATTTGAGTGTGTAATACATGGCATCATGGGTATCCCTATAAATTAATAATATTCTACCTGAAATAATGTTAAAAGAGAGAGTACATCGGTGAGGGATAATTCTTCTCATATATATTTAAAATAAGTTAATGTAATTGCAATTTTACATATAGGCATTGTATACTTTTATTTATTTATTTATTTAATGTGGTAGGGATTTTGAAAGTTGTTGAAACTATGTGTAATTAAAATAAATGATTTCAATATATTTGTGAGTAGTTTTAATAAATTTTTAGTTATTAAATTTCTGTGAAGTCAAATTGTTGGTCAGTTATTCATTTTGTTCAAAATAACTTTATCATAACACTGACCTATCTAAAATATTCTCACTTTTATAATGAGGCTATGCTAATAATGAATTTAAAAACTATCTCATAATATTAGTTTTGTATGGACAATATGGTAAACTAAAACATTAAACATTTTGACTTACAATTCATGTGATGTAACCTATGGCCACATGAGTGTATTGGCCCCTTTGGCCAATGTTATGGAGTGGTATTAACTCTTGTATATGAAGTTACCAAATCTCGAAGGTATTTGCCCTTTTCATTTGGTAACTTAATATAGTCCAATGAATTTAACATGAAGTCATTATTTTGATCAATTTTTGAGGTTCAAGGATTCTTCAAATATGAAAAAAAACATTGCGGAATTGCTCTGCCATGTATGAGATTGTAATCATAGCATAAATTTTTATCAATTCATGTTAAATTTTCATTAGAAAGAATGGATTTTTTCTACAAAATTAGCTTATTCCATGAGGTACTCATTGCATTTGTTCTCACATAGATATCAAGTGATAAATGTGGTTTCTTATGCCTCCTTAAACCCCTTTAAAAAAATTAGCTCCCTTTATAATTCTTAGGTCTTACATTTTCTTTATTGGGACTAATGACAAATATGAGGTTGTCTCCATCATTTCACGTAATTAACAAGTTTACAAAAGAGTGTTTAAACTATCAAAATTATAGTTCCACATGGATATATTGGTTAGCTTATAGAAATATGAAAATCAATGGTTTGGTCCTTTGATTAAGTATCATTTTCATATTTATAAGGTTTTGAGTTCAATTTCCCACTCTATCATTCTTATGTCGTAGAAAGTTTATTAAGCAAATTTCTAAAAATGAAAAAATGAAGATCCTAATAATTCAATCTCTATTAAATAAATGATTATAATAACATAAATAATAACAAAAAGTACCTTATCAAAAACCCCAATTTGATCTTTTGGTTAAGGACCTATACCCATGTTCAAGTTCTACTTTCTTTTAATATTACTATGTGATATAATCCTATTAAATAATTTATTTAAATGAAAAAAATTATGATTACCTCTGCTTATCTAAGACTCCGGTTTAGTTAAAATACATATTCATATATAATAAGCCTTGAATCCTTGTTGGAGGTCTTGATTTATGACCAGATGTTTTTGTTGGGCAAAATTGTCACTAATGTCAATATGAGAAATGATGGAAATAATAATGGCATAGATGATTGTTGAAAGTCACACTTGGAGGTCTAATGAAGAAGCCTTGCCCTAATGACACCCCAACTATATGGTGTACTTTCTCTTTTGATGAAGAAGCCCTAATCGTTTATATCTTGATTCACGATGATAACATCTTGCTTTAATTTTAAGGACTGAAATAAAGACAAACATTTTATAATAACATTTGAGGCATCATATTACAATGACTCTTTCACTAGATTATAGAGGACATTTTCCTCTTTCCAACAAACAATTACTTGTCTTCTAATTCCTTGTCGTTATGAAGATATTAATTTTTGAAGTTGAAATATATTGGAAGGTATGCTAAGTGACCTTAGCGTACACATGTCGGCCCTCCAGCCCAACTGACATGTATTTTCGTTGAAGACAATCAACTATAAATACAAATCTGAACCCATTAATTTTTTCTCATCCAGTTCATTGAAAATCGCAGAGATACAATATGAAAAGAAAGTGAAGTTCACATCTCTTGAACTAAAGGAGGCCGAGGAGGACTTAACACTGTTTGGATTAATTCTAAGTGATCATTGAAGCTCAGACAACTCCCTTGGATCAATGACAGGTGTAGAGAGTATTCGTGAAGGAGCTCAAATAGTTGACAATGAAAAGCTAATATGTGAGATAGTCTGCCTGGAACCCGTTTGCAAGAGACTACACCTCGGTCTATATTCTTATTAGATCTCGAACTCTATGGAAGCACCTTATGGTAAAAAAATCTTAATGTTCATACATGTGGTAAGTTCATTTGTTGGAGGGATCAATCTAATAAATAGCCACCTCGGTGTTGAAGTGACTTAGACCTGTGGGAATTTCTTTGAATAGTGTGAACTGTGGAAGCATGAACCATAGAGGAGACCTGACCACAGTTTGAGGGTTCATATCTATTAGAGCTGTCAACACTGTGAGCTCAAACAATGGCTTAGAATTGTCTTTATGTGCTTCAGACTCATGACACAAGTGCAAGAGAATCAACAAGCTAACCAGTGGAGAAATAAGGAGGTTTGGAGCTGCAACCTTACCTCAGACCAACGTTTAGTACTATGTTAAAAATTGTTGGAGAATAACTCAGACTTTTTACTTCCTTTGTTGGAGATTAAAATCTCGAACTTGTTTCTTCCTTTATTGGAGATTTATAACTCAGTCTTGTGATCACATACTTGGATTTCAATCCTATGATGAACAATAAACATTGAAGGTGTATGGATATTTGAGCATTAAAGAATATGGAAGCATCGAACACTAAACTTGGAGGCTTGTACAAGTGAAGAGCTTGAAGATATTGGATAATGGAGATATTGGAAATCTGAAGCAATCTTGTGGAGAAGATGATCATCTATTGAATTAATTCTTTCGTACACTCTATTTGTTAAAAATTGAAGGGTTGGAGCCTCGAGAAATATAGGGTTAAGGAAAAAACCCTATCAGGATTAGGATGGAATTTTATTTAATGTATCTTGGACTAGAAGTATCGAAATATGTTCTAGATGGGTATAAAGTTCGATCTTCTCCACCAACATATTAGGACGAGAGGAAAATTATATAAAAAATTCCAAAGCACTAAATTCCATAACAAGTGGAATTTCTGATTCAGAGGTCAAGAAGGCAAAAAAAAAACTCATAGAAGACAATTTGAGAGTCTTAATATGGATGAAAAAGAATAAATTGCAGTATTTTTCCTTGTAGAGGATGAAGTTTTCAACTCACTCAATGATCTAGATGAAAACATTAAAGAAAACATAGTTGTCCAAACTTTTTTGAGATTTCTTCCAGAATGGTTTGATTCCAAAGTAAGTTCCATAGAAGAAATAAAGGACTTGGATACTCTAAAGATGGAAGAACTTCATGGTATTCTCATTGCATATGAAATGAGAAAAGGAATCCCAAATTTTAAGGAAATTGTACTCAAGGCTTCAAAATCATCGAAAAAGGGAAAAATTGTAATATAGCTGTGATGATTCTGATACTGAAAAAAAACTAGCACAATTCATGAAGAAACTAAGGAAAGGGTCCAAGTTCCATAGAAGAAATAAATGACTTGGATACTCTAAATATGGAAGAAATTCATGGGATTCTCATTACATATGAAATGAGAAAAGGAATCCCAAATTTTAAGGAAATTGTACTCAAGGCTTCAAAATCATCAAAAAAAGGCAAAAAAATGTAATTATAGCTATGATGATTCCGATACTGAAATAAAACTAGCATAATTCATGAAGAAACTAAGGAAATGGTCCAAGATCAAAGGTAAGTATCCTCTCATTGTTTTAAGTGTGGAAGAATAGGAAATTATGCTTCAAAATGTCCTCATAAACATGATAGTGATGATGCAGATGAATATAAAAAGAGGATGTTCAAGAAGAAAGGGTGAAATAAGAATAATCTCTTATCCAAACAAGATGAATATAATGAAGAAGAATTCTTGATTACAAAGAAAAAATCAACTAAAAATACCTTTCTACTCAAAAGGGATAATGATGAGTCTGATGAAGAAGATGACTATGCGGGAAGTAGTGAAGTATTGTTCATGGAATTTACAAATGATAATGATTCTAAAAAAGAAGATGAAGGAAATGTGGAAGAATTACTGATGAGTTCTATTGAAGAAAATGAGAAATTAAGGAAGAAGGTCATTACTCTCAAAAGAGAAAAGGAAGAATAAAAAAGGAAGAAAGAATTTTTGAACAACAAACTAAAATAAAGAGAAGAAATATGCAAAAGAATTGGAGCTGGAATTGTCTCTCTAAGGAAAGAGTTGAATCAGGTTAATAACAACTGGCAAAGGTCTCAAACTCTTGAAAATATCCTTAATACTCAAAGACCTCAACATGATAAGACTTGAATTGGTTTCAAAGGAGAATCATCATGTTCAAAGAAGAATGACAATGAAAAAATCCAAAGAAGTTATGTTGACATCCTTTTCAATCATCAAAAAGAGGAGAAGTCATTCCGCAAAGTACAAAGGTCCACCTACGACAACCCAAGGAATGAAGGATATATATCTCCAGGGAATAATATTACATCAAGTCAAGGCTATCCTAATAGGTATCAAATTTTCTTTCTTGGTTGTTGTTTCCATTTTAAAAACTTTGGTTATCAAGCTAACCATTGCAAGGCTTATAAGTATAATATCTCAATATATAGGACCAATTATTAAAGCAGACATGTAGTTTAAAAGAAAATGGTAAAATAAAGGCCTACAATTCATTTGACTCTTTGGCTAAGTATGATCTAGTATGTTCAGAATGCAATGATTTTGGTCATGATACACAAAATTATCCATTTAAGTCAAAAAGGGAAGAGTTGAAAAAGGAGGAACCCACTACAGATAAATATGGTCTAGCTTTATGTGCATGAAGTGATGAAAATCAACGGTTTGTGGATAGTGGATGTTCAAGACACATGATAGGAGACCAAAAAAAGTTTATCTTATTAAGAAAAAAGGATGGAAATGTATCCTTTGGAAGTGGATTTGCTAAAATTTCTAGAATAGGGACAATTTCTCTTGTTAATGGAAAGGGAAAAGCACAAAATGCATTGTTGGAGGAAGGGATCAAACACAATCTTCTAAGTGTTAGCCAAATTTGTGACCAAGGAATTTTTTTTTATCTTAAGTACTAAAGATTCTGAGATTAGCAAATCCTCTTCAGGATAAATTATGGGAAAAGGAGTAATAACACCAGATAATGTATACATTTTGAGTAAAATTCAAGAAGAAAAATGCTATATGAGTCGAACACGTGAATGCTGGTTATGGCACAAACGATTGGGACATCTAAACTTTGAAAACTCAGGTAATATCAGAAAAACAAGTGCAGTGAGGGACATTCCAAAAATTGTAAAGCCGGAATAGGTTGTGTGTGGCACATGTCAACATGGAAAGGAAACGAGAAGTTGCTTCAAGACTAAGGAGTTTTCAACATCAAAAACTTTGGAGATCATACATGAAAATTTCTGTGGACCAACTAGAACTCCAAATCTACAAGGAGAAAGGTACTTTGATCTATTTTTAGATGAATATACTAGAATGATGTAGGTATTATTTATAAAATTCAAATCCGACGCTTTTGAATGTTTTAAGAATTACAAAGATCTTGTAGAAAATGAAAAAGAATAAAAAATCAAGTGTCTTAGAACATATAGAAGAGGAGAATTCGCTTCAAAGGAATTCAATGATTTTTGTAAAATACATGGAATCAAAAGAGAACTCTCTGTAGCTATAACTCCTAAAAAAAATGGAGTATTGGAAAGAAGAAACATAATTATACAGGAAATGACAATAATGATGTTACAAGCAGCTGATTTGCAGGTCAAGTTTTGGAGAGAACCAATTGGGACAACACTATATACCTTGAATAGAGCTCAACTAAGACCAAATAATGACAATAATCTGTATGAATTATGGAAAGGAAGACCTGCTTCAGTGAAATATTTTTGAATTTTTGGAAGAAAATGCTTTATCAATATCAATGATGACTCATGAGGCAGGTTGAATTCTCGTGTTGATGAAGGAATATTTCTTGGATATTCTACAAGGAGCAAAGCATACAAGTGCTAATATAATCAGCTACGAAAGGTAGTAGAAGGCATTGATATAAAGATTGACGAAGCACTTATAGAAAAGGAAATTGAATAACATGAAGAATATTCCATTCTTGAATAGTTTGAAGAAGACTCAACAAAGGAAGAAAAGGACCAAGAAAATCAAAAGGAACCATCTCAAACTCCATCAAAAGTAAAATTCCACCAAAAACACCATCCAGAAGAAAAAATTATTGGTAGTGTGGATGATGGAATACAAACCTGAAGAAGGATGACAGGTACACCAAGAAAATAGGATGTTGCCTTACTATCCATGGTAGAACCTAAAAGAATTTCTCAAGATAGTAAGGACCCTCATTAGGTGGAAGCTATGGAAGAAGAAATGTTTCAAATCAAAAATATTGAAACATAGGAACTTGTAACTCTTCCAAAAGATAAAATATAATCAGAACCAAGTGGGTGTTAAAAAAAAATGAATGAGGATGGAAAAACCATTAGAAATAAGGCAAGGCTCATTTGTAAAGGATACTGACAAATTGAAGGAATTAACTTTGAAGAAATTTTTCCCAGGTAGCTCATTTAGAATCTATAAGAATGTTTTTGGCATTTTCTTGTTCAAAAGAATTCAAAGTTTATCAAATGGATGTGAAATAAATATTTCTAAATGGTGATATAAAGGAAGAAGTTTACATGGAGCAACTGAAGGATTTGATCTAGAAGACGGAAAAGACTTCATATGTAAGTTAAAAAAGGCATTATATGGATTGAAACAAGCTCCTAGAGCTTGGTACACAAGATTGGATTATTATATAAAATAAAAAGGTTTGAAAAAGGGGGTGGCAGGAAGTAATATTTACATGAAGATGGAAAAGGATAAATTGCTAGCCACTCTTGTATATGTGGATGATATGATTTTTCCAGCAACAATGATGAGATGAGTCATGAATTTGCTAAAAACATGTCTAAGGAATTTGAAATGTCTATGATTGGTGAATTATCCTGCTTCCTTGGATTACAAGTAATTCAAACCAAAGCATGTATGTTCATATCCCAAGAAAAATATTTTAAAGACATGCTTAAGAGATATGGGATGGGAGAATGTGCTCCCATGAGCACACCAATGACTACAAATTTAAAATTAAGAAAAGATGATCCCCTTCGGTAGATGCAAATATTTACAGGTCAATATTTGTAGCTCTTCTATACTTAACTACTTCATGACCCAATATTATGCAAGAAGTAGGAATGGTAGCAAGATTTCAATAAGATCTTAAGGAATCCCATTTTTTGGCCGTGAAAAAAAATCTTAGATATTTGAAATATACTCCTAATTTTGGCCTATGGTATCCCAAAAGCACAAATCTTACTGTAACAACTTACATCAATTATGATTGGACTGGAAGCATAAACGATCGAAAAATTACTAGCAGAAATGCATTCTTCATGGGAGACTATCTTGCATCTTTGCTCAATAAAATACAATCATCTATATCTCTCTCCTTAGTTGAAGCCGAATACATAGCTACTGTAGATTGTTGCATATAAATATTGTGGATGAAGGAATCATTGAAATATGTCAGCATGGAAACTAATCAACTAATCATTATCTATTGTGACAATACCAACACCATCAGTGTTTCAAATAATCTTGTAATGCACTACAAGAAAAAACATATTCCAATCAAATACCATTTTCTTCGAGAACAAGTTGCAGGAAAAAATATCAGGTTGGAATACATCAATACAAAGGAACAAATTGCAAATATTTTAGCAAAACCCCTACCATGAGAAGCATTTTAATATCTTCACCAAAATATGGGGGTTGTTTCTCTTGCACCACATTAAGATAACACATTGACAAGGGTAGGAGCATCATGAGAGGGGGAGAAACATGAAAAGAAGAAGCTTGATATGGGTAATTTTACATACTTGGATTGCAGTCTTATTATGAATAGTAAACATTGATTGATAATGAACAATGAAGAACATTGAAGGTGTATGGATATTTGAGCGTTGAAGAATATGGAAGACTAGAACAGTGAACTTGAAGGCTTGTACAAGTGAATAGATTGAAGATCGTGGACAATGGGGATATTGGAAATATGAAAAAATCTTGTGGATAAGATGATAAAATATTGAATTAAGCCTTTCATACACTCTATTTGTTAAAAATTTAAGCTTTGAAGCCCTAGGGGTTGGAGTCTCTAAAACAAGGTTGGATCCTTGAGAAAGATAAGGTTGGAGACTCATAAAGCCCAAGTTGGAGATTGGAAACACGTTGGTCCTGGTAAATAGAAGGGTTGGAGCCTCAACATCATTTTACTCAAACTTATGTAAAAATAGGACCTGGTGTCCTTATTTGTTCCAAATAAAGTTCCAATTATTTATTTTCTGATTATAATTGTGAAGAATCTTAACTGGTAAACATAACAATGGAAAAGAAATATTGATTCACCTCCCCTCCCCACCCCTTCTCAGTATTTCCAAAAATTGGAATCCGGGCCGTCTTCTTCATAATCATACTAATATTTGGAAGAAGGATCCTTATTCACAATGAAACATCAGGATTCAGGAAAAATCCCCCAATTTGATGGAACAAATTTTGCCTTTTGGAAACCTAGGATGAAATTTTATTTAATTTCTCTTGGACTAGAAGAATGGAAATCTAATCTAGATGGGTATAAAGTGCCATCTTATCCACCCACAAATCAGGACGGAATAAAAATTTATATAGAAAATTCCAAAGCACTAAATTCCATAACATGTGGAATTTCTGATTCAGAATTTACAAAAACTTTGAACTATGAATCTGCCAAGGAAATGTGGGACAAGCTTATTGTTATCTATGATGGAGAATCCAAGGTCAATAAGGAAAACCTACAAACTCATATAAGACAATTTGAGAGTCGTAAGATGGATGACGAAGAAGATATTGTAGCCTTTTTCCTTAGAGTGGATGAAGTTTTCAACTCACTCAAGGGTCTAGGTGAAAACATTGAAGAAAGCACAGTTGTCCAAATTTTTTTGAGATATCTTCCAGAATGGTTTGATTCCAAATTAAGTGCCATAGAAGAAATACAAGACTTTGATACTTTAAATATGGACGGACTTCATGGGATTCTCATTGCATATGAAATGAGAAAAGGAATCCCAAAATCTAAGGAAGTTACATTTGGGCTTCAAAATCATCAAAGAAAGGGAAAGATTGTAATTATAGAAGTGATGATTTTGATACTGAAACAAAAATAGAAGAAACTGAGGAAAGGGTCCAATCTCAAAGGTAAGTATCCTCTCATTTGTTTTAAGTGTGGAATAATATGACATTATGCTTCAAAATGTCCTCACAAACATGATAGCGACGATGAAGATGAATATAAAAAGAGGAAATTCAATAAGAAAGGGTCAAATAAGAAAACAATATTCTCCAAACAAGATGACTCCGATGAAGAAGAATTCTTGATTACAAAGAAAAAATCAACTAAAAATACCTTTCTACTAGAAAGGGATAATGGTGAGTCTCATGAAGAAGATGAATATGCTAGAAGAAATGAAGTATTGTTCATTGTATTTACAAATGATGATGATTCCGAAAAAGAAGATGAAGGAATTGTGGATGAATTACTAAAGAGTGCTGTTGAGGAAAATGAGAAATTAAGGAAGAAGGTAATTTCTCTCAAAATAGAAAAGGAAGAAGAAAAAAGGAAGGAATATTTTTTTAACAACAAATTAAAAGAAAGAGAAGAATTATGGGAAAAACGTGAAGCTGAAATTGTGTCTCTAAGGAAAGTGTTGAATCAGGTTAATAAGAGTTGGAAAATATCTCAAACTCTTGATAACATCCTTAATAATAAAATACCTCAACATCATAAGATTGGAATTGGTTTTAAAGGAGAATCATTAATTTCAAAGAAGAATGCCAATGAAAAAATCCAAAGAAGTTATGTTGTAGGTGGACCTTCCACCAAGAACGAAGGTCCACCTACAAGAATACAAGGAATGAATGAAAGCTATCTCCAAAGAAAAATATTATATGAATTCAAGGCTATCCTAACATGTATCAAACTATCTTTCTTGGTGTTTCCATTGTAAAAAATTTGGTCATCAAGCTAAGCATTGCAAGGCTTATGAGGATAATAGCTCAAGATATAGGACCAATTATCAAAGCAAGCCACATAGCTTATGTTAGTGTCAGTATTTTCATCTTGCCATCAGTGATAAAAAATTCTCTTTTCATGTCATGTTAGGGGTCCCATTTTTAATTTTTTTTTGTCATTCCATTAGTTCATCATGCAAAAATGTGGTCACTGGAGGTAGCCCTAGTTCAAAATCTCACTCTATTAAAAACTTTCATTACTTGCTAGCTCATTCCATCACTTTGCTGAGTGTACATAATTCATGAGTTTTGATCACCTATTCAGCCATGTCACCATGAAGTTCATTCAGTTAGGGTTTCCATCAGGTTTTAGGGTTTTCAAGGTCCATCAAATTTAATATTTAAATTCAAATATGTAATTTTATGTTTTTAAATATGTAACAATTTCTCATGGTTCCAACGTAGCTGCATACTCAAGGTTCCATCAACCAAATTAGTCAAATTTCCCAAAGGCATTAGTGTTCCTAAAAACTTCCCATCACTCCTATCCCTCAAAATCATCATTTTCCACAAGCACTAAACCCTAAGTTTCCTCTCCCATCGAGCTAGGGTTTGCTATGGAATCAGAGACATATGAGAAAAGGAGGCATACAGGAGGTCATATCAGCAAGTATGAGGCCATTCCAGCTCATAACATCATGTATCCATGAAAGAGGTTTTTTTTAATAATAGACCAAGGAAGAAAAACCTCCTTCATTTTTTACATAGGTGTTATGGTTTGGGAGGAATGTTAAAAATATAGTTGCTACAAGAGAGTTTCTGCACTTTTGGAGTGACCTTGGGAAAATATTCTTTTCTCCTAGCTATAGTGTCCAAATGACTAGCTTGATACGTCAAATTCCCACTAGACTAGAAGAAAATTCCAACGAGCTATCACGAGCTCAATTTGGAGTTAAGGAAGGCCTCCAAAAGTTTCCTGCAAGAGCACACTGCATTTTTGCACCCCCATTCTGCACTTTTTGACCAGCCTTGGGAGAATTGAGTTTTTAGGGGCTATACTTGATCATATTCAGTTCTTGATATTTCCATTGTGTATCCAACAGAGATATATTTCCAACGAGCTATCATGAGCTCAATTTGGACACCGGTAAGGCCTCCAAAAGTGGCACATTTTTCGGAAATTTCCTGTTTTAGACACCCTTTTTCTGAAAATATTGTGGAAAATCAAAGAAGTCTCTTTGGAAACTGGAGGAGTTTTTTGTTCCACACATGCCAAAAAAAAAACTCTCTCTATTTTTCCAAACACCTCATTTTTAGAGAGATATTGATCCATATATGAGGCCTATTTTTTGAGAAAACTCAGAAATTTGACACAGTTTCACTAAGGCGCTGCGATTTTTCTGGTGAACTCCAATTGCCAAACTGAAAGCACCACTGGATTCAGAAGGCCAATTACAGTCAATAAAACAACTTTAAAAATAATTTTTGGGTCAAAGGAGTAGTCGAAAAGTCATAAAAAATGTTGGGTATGTGTTATATTCTTTCCACGACTAGCCCCACGTGCTGTACGTTGCGCTGGGCGCAACAGGGGGGTCACAAGGGAGGAGGCAGGCCCCAGCGAAAATTTTTTTGGTGTGCGGACCCGCTCATAGGCGGACCCAACCATGTTTTGTGCATGATTTTGCACATGGTTTTGGGGTACGATGGTTTTCGGTCCCTGGTATTTTGTCGATCCGGTCAAGGGAACTACGGTTATGTTCTAATCCAGGGTTAATGGATTGGGGTTTATGTATGCTTCGGCATGTATATATATGTGTTGTAACACTAAAAGGAACATAATGAAAAATCAAGTTGGTCGTCCTGATTTGGGATCCAGGGGAAAATATCTGTGTTTATCTGTTTTATGTTTTATGCTCTCGCTATTGTTTATTTTTTGTTATAAGATTCATGTGTAGATAATTTCTGTTCAGGTTTAAAACCTACATTTGGTATCAGAGTTGTTTCGGCTTCAAGGGGATGCCTTTGCTGCTGAGGGTTTTTTGCTCGGGCCTAAGGTAGACCCTGTTCAGTGGGAGATCTGCGAGATCGATTCTTGTGGTGAAAGAAGATGGCGAGTGGCGGAAAGATAGAGATCGAGAAATTTAATGGTCAGAGTTTTGAGTTGTGGAAGCTCAAGATGGAGGATTTTCTACTGGATAAAGATCAGTGGATCACAGTAGATACAGGTACTAAACCAACGGCAATGTCAGATGAAGACTGGAAGAAACTGGATCGGAAGGCTAAAAGCATAATACGATTGTGTGTCTCAGATTCAGTATTGTTGAATGTATCTGGGGAAGCTATGGAGAAGAATTTGTGGGAAAAACATGGGACTTTGTACCAATCTAAGTCTCTGGTGAATAAGCTGTTCCTACGGAAAAAGCTGTATAACCTGAGGATGAAGGATGGAGACTCGGTGACAGAGCATCTAAACGCCTTCAATACTGTGGTAAGTCAGCTGTCATCTGTTGATATTAAAATCTCAGATGAAGATAATTGCATCAGTTTGTTGTGTTCTCTACCAGACTCGTGGGATAGTCTGGTTATTGCAATAGGTAGCAATACAACTACCTTGAATTTTGATGACATTGTCTCAGCCTTGCTGTCGGAGGAAATGAGACGAAGAAATATGGAGGGTCAGAATGGAGATGCCTTATTTGTACGAGGAAGGTCCCAGAACAGAAACAAGAATAAGGTTTCGAGTGGGAGATCTAAATCTCCTGGAAAGTTTGTAAAGGTGTGCTGGAAATGCGGAAAGGAAGGGCACTACAAAAAGGACTGCAGATCTAAAGCTCCTGAGAAAGGAAAGGGATCTGATGATGCTCCTTCTGCAGAGGCAAAAACCACCTTAGATGAAGGTGGGGATGTGTATTTGGCTTCTTCTTCAAATACACATGTAGATCATGAGTCATGGTTGATTGACTCAGGTGCATCCTTTCACTTCACTCCCCATAGGGAGTGGTTATGCGAGTATGAGAAATATGATGGTGATGTCTTCCTAGGGGATGATAGGAAGGCAAAAATCATCGGACGTGGAAAGGTCAAGCTGAAGCTGCAAGGTGGAAGGATTAGAACACTTCCTGGTGTTCTGCATATTCCTGCATTGGCCAGAAATCTGATTTCTGTAAGCAAGATGGATGATGCAGGTGTAAAAACAGTGTTCGAGAAAGATGCCTGCAAGATGGTTCGGGGAGCACTGGTATTAATGCGGGGAGTTCGGACTAGAACTCTATACAAGCTACAAGGTAGTACTGTTATTGATGGGTGTAACAGTTCTGTGGTTCCTGAAAGTGGGACGGAAAGCCTAGCTGTCTCTGGAGAAAAGACCATGCTATGGCATTAAAGGCTTGGACATATTGGAGAGAAGGGCCTTCGGATACTGCATAGAGATGGTATGGTAGAAGGTATGTCTAATTGTTCTCTGGATTTCGATTTCTGTGAACATTGTGTATATGGGAAGCAGAATCGGGTGAGTTTTCCTTTTGGTGCTAAGAGGGCGAACAAAATATTAGAACTTGTGCACAGTGATGTGTTTGGACCTGTGTCAGTTCCATCACTGGGAAAGTCTGTGTACTATGTTTCATTCATAGATGACTTCTCAAGGAATACATGGATATATTTCTTGAGAAAGAAATCTGAATTCTTTGACAAATTTAAAGAATTTAAGGCTCTGGTGGAAAACCAGACAGAGAAGAAGATAAAGGCGTTGAGGACAGATAATGGTGGGGAGTTCTGCAAGAAGGAATTTGAAGAGTTATGTAAGAAGTGTGGTATAGCATGGTAGAAGACTACTCCATACACACCTCAGCAAAATGGAGTTGCAGAAAGAATGAACAGAACACTGATGGAAAAGGCAAGAAGCATGCTCAGTGGTAGCGGGTTAGGACAAGAATTCTGGGCAGAGGCAGTGGAGACTGCATGTTACTTAGTTAACAGATCACCTTCATCAGCGTTGGAGGATAAGACTCCACATGAGGTATGGACTGGTAAGAAACCCTCTCTTTCATATCTAAGGGTATTTGGATGTGATGCATATGTACATGTTCCAAAGGAGAAAAGGACCAAGTTGGATAATAAATCTGAAAGGTGCATCTTTATTGGGTATAAGGATGGTTTAAAGGTTTACAAGCTTTGGAACCCAGAAACAAGGAAGGTTGTGTACAGCCGAGATGTGGTGTTTAGAGAAGTGAAAGATGTTGTTAAACATGAAGTCCTACCAAAGGAACCTGAGAAGATAGAGTTTGAGCTAAAGGAGGATGAATCAGACTCTACAACAGAAGAAGACTCAGAAGATGAAGAGCCACAAACTCCAGCTTTGAGAAGATCAGTTCGAGAAAGAAGGCAACCAGAAAGGTATAGTCCATCTGCTTTCTGTTCAGGTTTTGCCTTAACTATAACTAATGATGATCCCAGAACTGTCAGGGAGGCAGTAGATTCAGAGGATGGAAAACTCTGGAAGGAGGCCATGGTTGATGAAATGGCATCCTTGCATAAAAATGAGGCATGGGATCTGGTGGAGTTGCTGGCTGGAAGGAAGCCCATCGGGAGAAAATGGGTGTTTAAGAAGAAGATGAATGTAGAAGGAAAGGTGGAGAAATAAAAGCTCGGTTGGTAGCAAAAGGTTATTCCCAGGTGCCGGGAATTGATTTTGGTGATATTTTTTCTCCTGTTGCCAAAGTTACTTCTATTAGATTAATTTTATCTGTTGCTGCTGCATTTGATTTTGAGATAGAACAAATGGATGTGAAGACAACATTTCTTCACGGGGATCTAGAAGAGGAGATCTACATGAAGCAACCTGAAGGCTTTATGGTGAAGGGTAAGAAAGAACTGGTATGCAGGTTGAAGAAGTCTCTGTATGGGTTAAAGCAGTCACCAAGGATGTGGTATCAGAAATTTGATACCTATATACGGGGACTTGGCTTCACCAGAAGCAAGGAGGATCACTGTGTTTATTTTAAATTAATTGGTGACCGTGTCATTTATTTGGTCTTGTATGTGGATGATATGTTGTTGATTGGAAATGACAAAGAAATTATCCAAGATTTGAAGACCCAACTGTTCTCCAAATTAGACATGAAGGATCTTGGTGCTGCAAACTATATTTTGGGCATGGAAATTAAGAGAGATCAGGAAAAGAGGAAGCTCTGGTTAAACCAGAGGAAGTATGTCGAGACTATATTGTAGAGGTTCAATATGTAGGATAGTAAACCGGTGAATGTTCCTATTCTTGTAGGTGTAAAGCTGTCTACTGAACAATGTCCCAAGACATAAGAAGAAGAGGAGGATATGTCTCGTGTTCCATATGCAAGTGCAGTGGGTAGTTTGATGTATGCAATTGTCTGTACTAGACCAGAAATTGCACATGCAGTGGGAGTATTGAGCAGGTTTATGTCAAACCCAGGGAAGGAGCATTGGACAACAGTGAAGCGGGTTTTCAGATATTTACGTGGCACTAGTGATTATGGCTTGTGCTACCAGGGAAGACCAAGATTGGAAAGAATGTTGGAAATTCGTGGTTTTTTTGATGCAGACTGGACTGGAGATATGGACCAAAGAATATCTACAAGTGAGTATGTGTTTAACCTATTTGATGGCGCAGTCATTTGGATGAGTAAAAGACAGTCTGTAGTGGCTCTTTCAACTACAGAGGCAGAATACATAGCAGCCACTCATGCAAGCAAGGAAGCAATTTGGTTGCAGAGATTGTGTTCAAGTATGGGGTTGGTATAGCAAGCTATAAGGATAGACTGTGATAGCCAAAGTGCAATTTTCTTGGCTAAGAACCCTGCTTACCATTCAAAGACAAAGCACATTGATGTTCAATATCACTTTGTTAGGGATATGGTTGAGGCTAAAAGGGTGTTGCTGGTAAAGGTGGACACTTTGAAGAATGTTTCAGATGCATTAACGAAGTCTGTGAGCACTCAGAAGTTCTCTTGGTGTAGAGAAACAATGGGTGTTGAAGAATTGGCCCAATGACTAAGCTCTCCTGTGGCCCCCTGTGGAAAGAAAACAACAAGTGGGAGAATTTTGGGTATGTGTTATATTCTTTCCACGACTAGCCCCACGTGCTGTACGTTGCACTGGGCGCAGCAGGGGGTTCACAAGGGAGGAGGCAGCCCCCATTGTTGGGGTCCGGGGCAGCGCCCCAGCGAAATTTTTTTTGGTGTGCGGACCCACTCATAGGTGGACCCACCCATGTTTTGTGCGTGATTTTGCACATGGTTTTGGGGTACGATGGTTTTCGGCCCCTGGTATTTTGTAGATCCGGTCAAGGGAACTACGGTTATGTTCTAATCCAGGGTTAATGGATTGGGGTTTATGTATGCTTCAGCGTGTATATATGTGTGTGTGTGTGTGTGTTGTAACACTAAAAGGAATATAATGAAAAATCAAGCTGGTCATCTCGATTTGGGATCCAGGGGAAAATCTCTATGTTTATCTATTTTATGTTTTATGCTCTCGCTATTGTTTATTTTATGTTATAAGATTCGTGTGTAGATAATTTCTGTTCGGGGTTAAAACCTACAAAAAGCTCAAAAATTCACATTTCTGCCTTGTTTTGGAGGTTGGTGATGTGATTTTGTCTAGTCTTTGGAGAATCAAGTTTTGGAGGCTCAAATCAACACCATTTTTGAGACTAAGCATAGATCGGGAAACTAGACAGGACATGCTTTCCAATGAGCTATCCTGAGCTCAATTTGGACACCTAGAACCCCCTAAAAAATGGAGCTGAAGTTGGAGCTTCGCTTTTCACCTTCGCGCTGAGCTTTTGACAAATTTTCTGAGTTTGCTGATATTTCCAAATTTTCTCACTTTTTAAATTTTCACCTTGGAAAATGGTGTTTTTACCAATTTAATTCATGATGTAAATGTAATTTTGATGTTTTTACACTTAAATAGGGTAAATACATTAGATGAAAACTCTTGATGAGATGTATTGAATCAGTTTCCAAAAAGTGAGGGATGAGTCAGTTTGACCTCCCTACACTCTAGGTTTCAGTTCAGTTTTTGTTGGAACTGCTCCTCCACTAAGGGATTCGACCCCTAAGGTTGGGAGAGGTTGTTTTGAGGCCTATATCTTGTATTTTTTGACTCATTTCACAAGTTGTATGTTGTTGCATTGATTAGAGACTCTAGTGTAATCAGTATTTGGTAGGAAATTAATGAAAGAGTTGCTGTTATTTCTTTGGGATACCTGTGGTATGGAAATTTAGCATAGTTTCTTATCATGTCACATATGTACGAATTTTTTGTCTTCATGGTCCATTTCATCTCTATTATATGTTGATTTTTAAGTTGTTAAGCATAATACATCTCTCATGCTCTGTTTTTGGAAAATCTTCATAATTTGTTCATTTTCTCTAGTTTAGAAAGAATACATGCTTTTCCTTGCTCTTTCTAGCTCCTCATTAGTCTGAGCCATCTCACCCTAAAACCATTAAGTGTTGGCCTTCCTACCTACCTTGCCCCATTGAATCTCTGCAACCCTAATCCTATTTTCCCTGACCTAGCCTCTTTGACATAATCCTCATCCAACAACCCAAATTCAAACAAACAAACCATGTACTTATACTTAGCCTAAAACCCTAATTCATCCAGCCCTCTTGGTTGTGAGTTTGTGGAGAGAGAACTCTCCGGTTTGGTAGGGATAGCTACCAAGCTAAAAGATTGGTCTATGGTTACCTTTTTTTGGAATCTTTCTCAGCCTTAGAGATCCAGTGGAGTGATAACATACCAGCGTCGTTGCCTCAAAACAACAATTAGGCACAGGAAGGTTGAAATCATCCACCTGGCGACTCCAAATCAATTTCGAAATCAAATCCAAAGACTCCACTAAAGGATGAACCTTGCGAAGAAATATGAAAGGACAACATGGGAAGATAAGGTATTCAACTTGGACTTTTATTCAAGACATCATGTTCTTTATCATGGAATATTTCTTCTCTTTTCCTTAGAATGTCCTGAAAGTTTTCCAAAGTATATTGTGTTTGAGAAAAGATCACAAAACTCCATTGGATTCCTTTCCTTTGAGGGTTGTAAATAAAAATTCTCCATACACCTTTGATCTTAGTCTAGACCCTTTTTCTGAATCATATGATGACCATATTCAAATTGATGAACCTCAAGAGATCAAGACTGATCCCACAACTTCTAAACATACTCCTACACCTTGTAAAATTCCAGATAGATACAAACTACTCATCTTACCTCCTATAATCCATGCTTTCCCTGAAAATCATTACCTATATCTACCAAGGTTTGATGGTGAATGTGACAAAATCACTGCTAAGAGACATATGCAGAATTTTGAGAATTTCCTCGAACTTTTGGAAGTTGATGAAGAGGATGTCACTATAAAAATATTTTCTCTTTCTTTGCAAAGAAAATTCAAGAGTTGGTTAAAAAATGTTCATGCTGCGAGCATCTCAGATTTCCTGCAGTTCATCAAAGTTTTCCTCAACAAGTGGGTCATCAAAGAAAACCCTTTCTCGATTCTAGAAAAGTATGACCAATTGAAAAGACAGCTAGGGGAGACAGTACAATATTTTTATGCCAGATTCAATCAAGTCTATTGTTCGATACTTGCTAATATAATACCTACTCCTGGCTCAGATCTCTTACATTACCCAGATGCCTTTGATCCAGAAATGGAGTTTCAGCTAAGATAAAGGAACCTTGCAACACTTGAAGAGATGCAAAATAGTGTAGTAGATGTAGAGGCTAATCTGCTGATCAGAAGGGAAAAGTTGAAGGAAGAAGAGAGGGAGAACATTGCAGAGCACCTGGCATCTTCAGAGGTAAATCTCGACATTTTGGTAAGTACAATAGAGGAAATGATGCAAAAGATCATGATGAGAGATTGATTTTTCGTTCAAGATCACCATGGCCCAATTATTGCAGAAAAAGAAGAGGTTGTTGTCCCTAAACACTTTCCTGATAATCCCGACTACCATAGATTAGAAAATGGATTTGTAGATCAATCCGAGGAGAAAAAATCTTCTGATCTAATGTGTATGTTTGACGAAATTCCTTCTTTTGATGATTTTCTAAGTTTGATCAGTATGACAAAAATTATGTCCTCCAAACAGACGCTAATATTGCAGACCAATAAACAACTGATTTGTGGTAGTAGGAAGCTCAGATTCAACAATTGAAATACAATGATTAGCTGATGCATATCAGCTATGGCAGTGAGGAGGAAAGTGCAGAAAATTTGGAAGTAAGTGAAGGATCTTTGCCTCTTTGTTTAACTTAATTTCAGTTCATCAGAGACAACTTTCTTGCAATTAGAAATCAACAATCATTAAGTTTTGATCTTGACAATCAAGAGGGCAATGAAATCCTTGATCAAGACTCCTCAGCTCTAGATTTACAGCGACCGAGTTCCATTGAATTTAAAGTTGTGGATGAAGGCTTGGAAGCTGAAACATATCATCAAATGATGAAAGATGATTTTGCACCACTATTTTTTGAAGTATTTTAGTTTTTAAAGGGAAACTTTTCATAATGTATCTAAAGCAAAGGATGGGTAGCCTGTATAAAGTCATGCACTCTCATTAGATCCAATGGAAAATAGGTTGCAGTAGTGTTTTCAAGTTTTTCATGACCCTATAGCTAATGTGTTGGATGATATCTGTAGTAAAAGTCCTTCTCCATTAGCTAACTGTGAGCCTGAAAAGAGTGTTGATATAAACTTGATTGACAACTGGTTTCTTTGTCATATTCAACAGGAGTCTCATTACAATGCTCATCTGAACATTTGCAGTCATATCAAGCAAGTAAGGTAAAGATGAAAGTTCATATTCATGTTATGAAGACCACCTAGAATATAGCAGTAATGTATTAGATGGGCTGGAAATTAATATGTATTCATATGAAGATCCTTTTGCAGCATTCGTAAGGTTAGCCGGTGGGCTCATGCTTTCCAATTTCATTAAGATTAAATCTGATTACAAGTTTTCATGGGAGTTTCCTTTCAGTAGTTCTTTCTTTTTTATCATGATAAATCACTTGCAGAGAATTAAACTAGCAGCCAGAATGCTTACATGGTTGCATTGGTTTTTCCATTTCACTTGATCAGGTGATGAATGAATCAGTTAGAGTAGGTTTTGTTGAATAAGTTCAATTCTGAGCATGTTTTATAGTTATTTTTCAGTCAATTTTGAGTCAGTCTTGAGTCAATTTATTAAGTCAATTTTTTAGTATTCAGTTAGTCTTTAGCTTTTGAATCCATTCCCAATAAATAGGCACTTGGTCTACGGTGTTTTTGGCACCTCCAAGGAGCTACCATCCCCAGCTGGAGCCAATGTTAGTGCCCGTATTTGCATCCTGCCATCAGTGATAAAAAATTATCTTTTCATGTCATGTTAGAGGTCCTATTTTGAATTTTTGTTTTCATTCCATTAGGTCATCATGCAAAAATTTGGTCACTAGAGGTAGCCCTAGTTCAAAATCTCACTCTATTAAAAAATTTCATTACTTGCTGGCTCATTTCATCACTTTGCTAAGTGTACATCATTCATGAGTTTTTATCACCTATTCAGTCATGTCACCATGAAGTTCATTCAGTTAGGGTTTCCATTAGGTTTTATGGTTTTCAAGGTCCATCAAACTACCATCCGCATGCATAAAAACCAACAAGTAAGAGAGTGACAATAAACACATTTTACTATGTAAAATTGATTTGTAAATTTAATTTCAATTCAAATATGTAATTTTATGTTTTTAAATATGTAATAAGTTCTCATGGTTCCAGGGTAGTTGCATACTCAAGGTTCCATCGACCAAATTAGTCAAAGTTCCAAAAGGTATCAGTGTTCCTAAAAACTTCCCATCACTCTTATCCCTCAAAATCATCATTTTCCAAAAGCACTAAACCCTAAGTTTCCTCTCCCATAGAGCTATGGTTTGCTATGGATCAGAGACATCTAAACATAGGAGGCATAAGGGAGTTCATATCAGCAAGTATGAGGCCATTATAGCTCATAAACATCATGTCTCCATCATTTTTCAAGAATTCATTCCAAGGTACAAATCATTTGCTACACATAAGGCCATTTTTTCTTAAAAGTATGTTTTTGACCAAATGGAGATGCATTTCACAAAAATGAAAGAGGTTTTTTTTAATCATAGACCAAGGAAGGAAAATCTCCTTCATTTTGTATACAGGTGTTATGGTTAGGAAGTAATTCTAAAAATATAGTTGCTACAGGAGAGTTGTTGCACTTCTCGAGTGACCTTGGGAAACTCAAATTTTCTCCTATATGGAGTGTCCACATTGCTCGTTTGATAAGTAAAATTCCAACTAGACTGGAAGATATTTTCAACTAGCTATCATGAGATCAATTTGGAGTTGAGGAAGGCCTCCAAAAGTTTTCTGCAAGAGCACACTGCATATTTGCACCCCCATTCTGCACTTTTTTACTAGTCTTCGTAGAATCTATTTTTTTTGGGCTATACTTGATCATTTTCAGTGCCTGATAGGTCCATTGTGTAGCCAACATAGATATACTTCAAATGAGATATCATGAGCTCAATTTAAACACCAATAAAGCCTCCAAATTTGGCCTGCAAGGTGGCGCTAGGTTTCTGGAGGGTGGCGCCGCACTTTCTAAATAGGCGTTGCGCTTTCTGAACATGTGTTGCGCTTTATGAACATGCACTGCAATTTTTGAATAGGTGATGCACTTTCTGAACATGCGTTGCAATTTTGGAAAAGGGTGCTTTGTTTTTTGATGAAGGGCGTTGCACTTTTGGGAAAGGCACTGCACTTTTTCCCAGTGAGTTCTTCAAGAACGAAGACTCAAGCACACTCTTTCAAACCTTCAAAAAATGTTTCTAACACCCTTTTCCAAGTAATTAGATCAATTTTATTGCCTCCTTGCACTCCTAAGCATTCATTTCATAGTGTTCATGTTCCTAAGAAAAATTGGCATTTGGTTTAGTGAAGAAACCCTAATTTTATTCCTCATTCCCAACTTGGTGCCCATAAACCCTAAATTAAATTCCTACATCACTGTAAACCTTATACCTATCCCTACAACACCATATCCCTTTCCCTAAATCCATTTTCCCCTAAACCCTAAGTCCTAGGCATCTCAATTTGTTAGGCAACCCTATCAACCCTGTAATAAAATTCTAATTCCCAATTCCTTAAACATTTTAAACCCTATCACCTCCCTAAGTTCAATAACCCCTTCCCCCATCTCTCTAATTTTTTCTAGACCTATCCCCACTCCCATTTCCTCATCCCTAGGGTTTCTAGATCAAAAACACAATGGAAGAGAAATATACAGTATGGGGCAGGAAAGGGACATTATGGAGGATGAGATAAACATAGAATAAGAGAGTAGAAGACACCATAAAGGACCCAAACCACTAGGAAGAAACCAATAACAATAGGTGTCAAGAAGGCATTGGAGAAGGAGAAGATTGAGGCAGAAAACCTAACTTTTAAGGAAAAAATCAAGGAAACCCTAATTTGTCAAAGGGAGAAGGTAAATTGGAACTACTTGTTGATATATCCATGATAGCATAACACACCTTATTTGGCATCTCTGGAGCAATTTCGAGGAAATTTGGAGAAAATTTGAGAAATTAAAAAAAATCTCTGAAGATACATTTTCCAGAAATGTCCTGTTTTAGACACATTTTGCAGAGAATATTGTGGAAAATCATAGAATAATATTGGGAAACGGGAGAAGATTTTTGTTCAAAACATTCCAAAGAACAAAAACCTATCTTAGTTTTTCAAAAACCCTCATGGTTAGAGAGATACTGATCCATCTATGAGGCCTTATTTTGCAGAAAACTCAGAAATTTCCAATGGCCAAATTGAAAGCACATCGGATTCATAAGGCCAATTACAGTCAAGAAAACAACTTTACAAAACTTTTTTAGGTCAAAGGAGCAGTCAAAAAGTCAAAAAACACTCAAAAAATCACATTTCTGCCCTGTTTTGGAGGTTGGTGCTGTGCTTTTGACCAGTCTTGGGAGAATCAAGTTTTGGAGGGTCAAATCAACACCATTTTGGAAACTAAGCATAGATATAAAAACTGGACAGGACATGATTTCCAATGAGCTATCCTGAGCTCAATTTGGACACCTGGAACCCCCTCAAAAATGGAGTTGAATTTGGAGCTTCGCTTTTCACCTTGGCGTTGTGCTTTTGACAAATTTTTAGAGTTTGCGGATATTCCAAATTTTCTCACCTTTTTCATTTTCACCTTGGAAATGGTGTTTTTACCAATGTAATTCACGATGTAAATGTAATTCATGATTTAAATGTAATTTTGATGTTTTTACACTTACCTAGGGTAAATAAATTAGATGGAAAATCTTGATGAGATGTAATGAATCGGTTTCCAAAAAGTGAGGGATAAGTCAATTTGACCTTCCTACACTCTAGGTTTTAGTTCAGGTTTTGGTGGAACTGCTCCTCCACTAAGGTATTCGACCCCTGAGGTTGGGAGAGGTTTTTTTGAGGCCTATATCTTGTATTTTTTAACTCATTTCACAAGTTGGATGTTGTTGCATTAATCAGAGACTCTAGTGTAATCAGTATTCGACAGGAAATTAATGAAAGAGTTGCAACTATTTCTTTGGGATACCCATGGTATAGAAATTTAGCATAGTTTAATCTTATGTCATATATGTATTAATTTTTTGTCTTCCTGATCCATTTCATCTCTATTATATGCTGATTTTCAAGTTGATAAGTAGAATACATCTCTCATGCTCTGTTTTGGGAAAATCTTCATAATTTGTTCATTTTCTCCAGTTTAGAAAGAATAAATTATTTTCCTTGCTCTTTCTTGCTCCTCATCAGTCTGATCTATCTCACCCTGAAACCTTAAAGTGTTCACCGTCCTACCTAACTTGCCCCATTCAATCTCTGTAACCCTAATCCTATTTTCCCTTACCTAGCCTCTTTGACCTAATCCTCATCCAACAACCCAAATTCAAACAAAAAAACCCTATACTTATACCTAGACTAAAACCATAATTCATCCAACCCTCTTGGATGTGACTTTATGGAGAGATCCGTCTCCAGTTTGGTAGGGCTAGCTACCAAGCTAAAATATTAATTTGTGGTTACCTATGTTTGGACACTTTCTCAGCCTTAGAGACCAATGGAGTGATAACAACTTAAAAGAACGAGGTAAAATAAAGACCTACAATTCATTTGATCCTTTTGATAAGTATGATCTAGTATGTTCAAAATTCAATGATTTTGGTCATGACGCACAAAATTTTCCATTTAAGTCAAAAAGGGAAGAGTTGAAAAAAGAGGAACCCACTATAGATAAACGTGGTCTAGCTTTATGTGCATGAAGTGATGAAAATCAATGGTTTGTGGATAATGTATGTTCAAGACACATGACATGTGACCAAAATAAGTTTATCTTATTAAACAAAAAGGATGGAAATGTATCTTTTGGAAGTGGATCTGCTAAAATTGCAGAAAAGGGAAAATTTCTATTGTTAATGGAAATGGAAAAGCACAAAATGCATTGCTGGTGGAAGGTATCAAACCCAATATTCTAAGCGTTAGCCATATTTTTTACCAAGGACATAATGTTATCTTCAGTACTAAAGATTGTGAGATAAGAAAATCCTCTTCAAGAGAACTTATAGGAAAAGTAGTAAGAACACCAAATAACATATACATTTTGAGTAAAATTAAAGAAGAAAAATGCTATATGAGTTGAAATGATGAAATTTGGTCATGGGATATGTTAGCACTTTGTAAATCCCTTTAGGCTGAAAAAAGGGCTATACAGGTAACCAAAAGCCTCTTTGGGCTAGAAATTGGTCCTTTCTAACCCGAAGGGGCTCCCTCACTAAAGTATAGAGGTAAATAACACCAAAGCTCAGTGATTTACAAATACAAGATTTGGAAAAGACATTTAAAATTTGATGAAAATTGTTGGAATATCTAAGAAAAGGCCATTAGGTATGAGACCAGGGACATAGTCTAAATTTCTGACTCAATACACCAGTGCATATATTAGCCAACTATTAAGACAAAGGCATGATATGTACATATTTCAAAATGATATCGATTGTAGTACATTGGAAAATAGAGAAACATGTAACTACACTCATTCAAATGCAACATAGCATAGTATAATTCTGTTACCAAAACTTATGACTAAGTATTTAGAAAAATAATTTAAACATAGGCATATTGAATTCCATCACATATGAAACATAAATCCACAATTATGTAGAGCATCTAGGATGAATTCTAGAAAAATTTCTTCAATACACCTTCAAACAAGACTGAAATAAAATAATTGGAATAAAAATTATAAAGGAGAAAACATGGGTTTGAAGGAAAATAGAACAAGAATCTCTGACAATAATTGACAAAACCTTGCACTGAGTCTTTTATTCAGAAAAAGAGAATCACATACACAAGCCTAGTTCGATCAATCAACCAACCCTCTATTCATTGTTCATCATGATCTTAAATAATTTGCACCATAAAGATATCTCATGACCAGATTCAATGTATGATCTATCCATTTAGAATGGATCGAAAAACACACATTCAGAAATCCATGACCATATTATCCTTAATAATCTTATGCCGACATCTAAACAACAGATTGCAAATATAAATAGAAACAACAACTCCATTTGTATTGCGTAACAGCTCATGTTGGCACACTTACCTATGTGTTGGAGGAGAACTGGCTGATTACTGGGAGAAAATTAGACATATGAGAAGGCAATTGACCATTCCATACATTTTATGACAACTGGAAACCTCAAAATATCCATTCCACTTGTGTGCAACATATGCGCAACAACTATGCAACATAAATTAAAAACTATGGTTTGCACTTATCTTCCCACCTCAAATAAAATAAGATGGTTACAAATACTCCATTGAAGCTTTGTCATATACCAGTAACCTCCAGAATGCAAAAATATCCATACAACCTCCACAAAAACATAAAAATACCCCTTTTGCGCAATAATGAAAAATGTAGAAAAATAAACATTCCAGAAATGATCAACCTAGAACATAACCTCATTTTGTACTGGAATTTCACTAGTTCTATGTTGAAAAGTAAAGTAATGAAGATGCTTCTCCTCAAAAGGATCCACTCGCAAACATGATTTGATCCCAACACAAATAAATAGGTTCCTAACCTCACTGAATCGATTAATTTGCAAGCCCTCAAATTTCCTGCAGATATTTTTATTGGTGTGCCTTAGTACAGACACTTTAACTTCAACCTTTTCTCCATATCATTCCCATTGAGCTATCCAAGACCATTAATTTATGATTCTACTACAACAAACTTTCTCTCTAGGTCCCTCTTCTGCTGCTGAAGTTCCATGTTAGAGCGACACAATTTCAGAACTTCAACATCTAATACTTTTAATTTTATTTTTTTTGTATTTTCGAGACATTGCTGGAGTATTTATTCCTTGGCCTGACTAGATTTTGCGATAATTTGATATTGAAGTTATTTTATTTTGGCTCTTGCTTCCTTTATCTCCTTCATTAACACAGGATAATGGATCAATTCTTTCGACATTTTCTTTTTTTCTGCTTCCAATTTCTTTATCCTTTGACTAAAATTATAAGATTCAATCTTCTTCATCTTAAGCTCATTTTCCAACTGAGGAAGCTTATTCATAGTTTCTTTTAATTGTTTACATGCAACAAGTTTAGTTTGAACCTTTGCTTCTCTTTCATGCAACTTCTTCGTTAATGTCCTCAATTTACTTAACTTTATTAATTTATATGGTCATGGATGCACTTGAGGTGGTTTTAGAACTCTAGGGAAATATTCCATCAGAGAGAGGTTTTCATGAGATACCTACTGATTATTTTTTATTCATCAAAACTAAGTCCTCAGGGATGTATAGATAGGGAACTGGGGGGCCATTCTGGACACCAATTGCTGCTTCCATTTTTCCAAACACCAATGAAGTATGATCAACTTTCTCGTTTATTTCATTTGGTTTTAGTTGAATTTTATTATCTTTTGTTGATCCACTGGTAGTTTGAGACATCAATACTCCATTATCCATTTGTTTCAGAGTTGTGCTACCATTCCTACTTCCAAACCTTATAACATGGTTTTGGTCTGACAATTTTGATTTTCCCTTGGCATAGTATCACCCAAATCTTCCTTCATATTGAGATCTTGAAATTCAACACATGAACTGGATTTCACTACCCCTATGAATGCAAGTTCCAAATAGATCAGATAAATTCCCCAACACATTCCAAACCATCCAGTGCCCTCCCAATTCCATGAATGACATCTATATACCCAAACTGACATGAAACCTTTATGAAATAAATTTAACGATGTCGTAGAGATACCTTAAGGCTATGACAAAAAAAGTAGTCATAGGCTTAACTACTCAAAAAAACAAATAAATGGAGAAGAAAAATACATTTGACGACAAAAATCTATGACCCTAACATTGGATCCACTGGGTATGGAAGCCTCCTATCGAGGTGCCAAGAAAAAAAACCGCATATTAGTAGCTTAATTAGACCACTGGGAAATGTATTCAACTAAAAAACAAAAAATATGTATCTAATTGACTGAACTTACATGCATTACAAAGCTCAAAAATTATAAAGAATATTGATAGCAAATCACCAAATCCTTAGGGCCTTCTCCTCAGGATTCAAGCATTGATGATAATTTTCCACACCCGTTGAATATATATATATATACAATCATGTGTATTGATACCTCCAATGTAACCAATCAAGAAAATGTCTGTCTAACTTATGCTTGTATTCAGCTGCACTAGGCATAAAGAAAAATCCAAAAAATAATGACTCAAAATTTCCACTGAACATTTTCTTATGATCCATAAATACACTGATGTTTTTTTTCTCGAATGATTATAATAGATTAACCATGGAACTTGAAAATCATAAGCAGTCACCTCTTGTAGACTTGGAGAAAAGAAAATTTTTTCTTCTCTTAATGGTTCCAACAGGTCAACAAAAGAATCTTCTAAAACATGCTTAGTTACCTTTACCTAATGATTGGAAAAGCAAATGGGAGAAGATTTTTAGTCAATCTTGCCATGTATATATTCAATTGAGGCAAACACACCATGAATATGAAATTTTTTCACATCCATGGGATCCATGGGATGTATGGTTGCCACAATATGCCCTTCTTCATAATTTTATTGCAATCCTAAGTAGTTATCACCATGAACAATTTCATTGTCTACAATATTTATGCACGTAGTTTCATAAATATGTTCTTAATAAGTATCTTGATGTTGTAAATTGTTGTTAAACTCAGTGGATGAATCATGATGTTCTAGAGTTTCTATGTAAGAAAACTCAAAATTCCGATCTTCACAAATTTCTTCTTGAATAAAAAACTCAGGAACAAAAGAGAATGAAGGGCAAGTAGAACAACCATATTCATATATATTAGACTGTTGAAAATTGTCATCAATTTCAGAGGATGGAACATGATTTTCATAATCGAGATCCTGCTTGGTTTCACTTTCATCCAAGGGAGAAAACATATTTTGTTCTTGGTGATGAGAAGGGTTCTCATACAAGGCTTCCGGGATACATTCATCCATGAAATCTTCATCACCATAATAATTCTCCATATTTTGAATGAAAACCTCGAAATTTTCACAAAAATTCTCAACCAATGAAAAACAAGGATGAGATTCTATGTATTTTTCAAAAAATGTTGAATGAAAATATTTAAGAGAGTAAATATTAGCAGATGGCAAACCTTCATACCAAAATCTTGTTTTCCCTTCCAGAGTAGCCATGAACCTATTCATCAGACAATCTTCAGGAAATTGAACCCTCAACTTGTGTGCATGTATGTGAAATTTAACCAGATGCAGAGCAGGATCCTCTTCGTCCCCATCTCCGAATTTTGGCAGATAAGTTTGCCAATCTACACTAGGCATGTGATTTGGAAATCTTGGAATATGATCTCGATCCATGGGAGCATACCTTTTAGATTTAGAACTAATATTGAAAACATGGAGAGACAAGTGAAACTTGAAAATCCAGGTTATTCTTGATTGGAGTCACCAGGTGAATGGTTCAGCCTTCTTGTGTCCAACTGTTGTTCAGCATCAGTAATTAGATTTGATCCTTGTCGTTCACACCTAGGGAAAATGTGACCTTTCGCTCCTTGGCAGTGACGCGACTATGTTAGCACTCTGTAAATCCCTTTAGGATGGAAAAAGGGCTATCGAGGTGACTATTACACAATATTTTTTCACTGTCCCTACAATCCCCATCCCAAACATTAGAGGACCATTTCAGTGACTTCTGTGTATTGTCATACCTTGCTATAAGTGTCATTGCATCCCTTGGCATGTCAAGAACATTTCCTCTGTTGATTATTCCTCAAACAGAACCTCAAAAACATGTGATTTTGGGTCAGCGCTGGTAGGCAGTTATGGCCTCGTGCCCATGGAGAAATTAACACTGGGCCCCGTGCCCTTCGGCGCTCTGTCTTAGAAGGTCACCCACGCTGAGCTATTTTTGGAAAGTTTTTTAAAATAGAAATGAAGTTTCCATGCTTAAAAACTTCGTGAGCGGAGTCATCATGGTTTTTTCGACTAAATAACGTCGAGTTCCTCCCTTTGGATTGTTGTTTCCTACAATTGTGCAACCCCCCAAAGGATTAGGCCTCTCTTCCACCTTATGAGGGATCCCAAACCACCTCCTCCTCTCCTATAAATTATTTCTTCTCACATTGATTCAACTAGATGAAACAATCATTACTATATTTGGTGTGTAGGATAAGGCAGAGAGGAATCCATTGTTGAGAGAGAGTTTAGGCTCACTGCCTCATCGAATTTGATCCCGAACGAATGCTTCAGACGTGCCCGAAGGAACTCGTCAAAGGAGGATTGCAACGCCAAGGCATTAAGGTTGTAAGCTTCTTTTCTCTTTCAATAATACATGATTGGTGTTTTGGTTCCAATTTTGCGTTTAATGATATGCAAAACGTTTGATTCTCCTTGAATAATCGAATAGCTATAAGTGAAAGTATATTCTCGTATGTTTTCATCGTTCACTTGATCTTTGTGTAGGTACATAGGCATCATCACTGACGGACCGTGACGTGTGAAGATAAAGATCAGAGGATCGCTGCTGTAAGTCACGAAAATTAGCATTGGACCGAGGTAGGGTATCCATCTCAGTTCGTCTTTTATTTATAAGTTAGGAATCCAAAAGTCCAACATGTTCCCTTGTTGCTAGACCCACCCTAGGGCTAGAGGGATTGCCTCCGTCTGCAGAGGGGATTCACCTATAGAACAAGTTGGTGACCATACTAGGGATATCAATGTGTCTTTCATTTTCTCGTTGTTTCGTTTAGAGTTTTTCTTATCTGTCCAACTTTGGTCATATTTCCTCTTTTCTACTTTGTTTTGGTTGTTTGACTGTTTCAAGCCATCACACTTAGTCTCGGAGTTCCAAGCTTAGGTTTCCCTCTGCTGCTTTTCTCCTTTCCTTGGTTTTTTAGCTCGGTGCTGGTGTTTCCTTAACAGTCGTGCCAATTGGCACAGGTTTCCTATTTTACAGGTGTGATTTCTCCTGTTCAGCGCAGATTACAGCTGAACAGACGCACCGAATCCTGTAGGTTTGGATTTGGGCCTTCTCCCTTATTTTTGCCAGTGCATCTTGCCTTTGGATTGGTTTTTCCCCCTTAGATTAGTCCATTTGGATTGTTTTGACTTTCCTGTATCATTCGTTTCAGTTGATTGTCACTCATTTGATCGGTGTGGTTCGTCATCCTAGGGTTTCTATGAGTCTTCCATTGCTTGTTTGGCCACCTTTTCACTGAGCTTCTAAGTTGTATATGATTCTATCTAGTATTTTATTTTTTCAGCTTGTGGACTGATTTTTTGGTATCTTCTTTCGATTCTATGTGTGGTTGGGTCGTTGAACTGAAATCTTGGCATCTGTTTGACCTTCCATCTATCACCCTGAGCATAGATCACATTGCTCACTGAGTTGATTTGAAAGCCCTATTTTTGCTTGAAGGAATGCATCTCTTTTTTGAAAGTGTTTTACATTCGAATTCGATTGGTCTCTTTGTCTTTGATCATTTCATTTGAGTGTCTCAAAACTAGTATTCATTTTTTCATTTTAGTGTAACAGTGCATCATTGCTTCTCATTCATATAAAAGAACAAAATTTGCATTCTTTTTCTTTATTTGAAAATGAAAAGCGTTCTTTTGCATTAGTAGCTTTCTCATTAAAATGTGAACAACAAGATAATATCCTTTCGTTTTCTGCTTTGGTTGTGTTAGGAGCATTAGGAAAATCTATTCTTGCATTCGATTGATTGTTGCTTCATTGTGAATTTCTATCCCTCTTTTAGCTATCTATTCATCGAATTGGAATGATTTTCTTTCGCATGTAGTTGTGCATTATAGATTCGAGATTACATTTGGTAAGGCCTTGAAACTACAACATAATTTCAAGATAAACTTTAAAATGAACTCAATCAACCTAAGGAAGCATTGAAACTTAACACTGATATTTAGAGGTCTAGGCCAGTGACGTGTTCCAGCGTCATTAAACCTAGTAGCTGTCGTTCACCATCTAGCATTAGATAACACTAGCATGGAATTGTGCTCCCCGTATTGTCGAGTATATAAAGGGAGACCCTCATAGGTTGCAATCCTTTATCCATAGGAATCCGAGTCTGCCGCCCTGTAACTGTGATACACTGAACGCAACATTCGGGGAGACTGCCTGCACGTACGTTAATTCCTTGGTCATTTCTCTTTTATTTGATCACCAAGGTGTATATTTCAGTTCACGAGAGTTTGGTACATCGTCTTGCTTAGATTTCCTGAGTAGTCACCTTGATATTTCTGTCATCGAGCACTTGTCCTTTCTAGCTTGTCCAACCTGAAAGTGACTAGAGCGATCTTTTGCCCTTTTCTTCACTCTTAAAATATGAAACTGAAGAGTTTGGTTTTAGTGTAATAAAATTGATTACCTACGATTACACGCACATTCAATTTATTTTCTTGGCTTGTTCATAAGTAGCTCCTTAGTGATTGGTCTTAAAGCCCCGAATTACTTATCTCTTTTCTCTCATGTTTTTGAAACAATGTCACGGTGGCAGAACCACTAGTTTCGTCGTCCCCTTCATTACCTCATAGTGAAGATACTTCTCTCGAAGTTTCTTTAGAGACATATCGGTCTGCTATGACTTTAGGTTACTGGCGTACTATTATTCCGAGTATTCAACCTATTGCCTCTCGATCTCCTCCTGAGGAACCATTTGATATCAATTGGAAACCTTCGGACGTTTGGGCCCATTTCATGGAAGAAGATCCTCCTTTACCCTCGGAACTGCTTGCCTCGCCATTAACACGTGCTTTACTAGCCACTACTCATCACCTTTCGCCGACAGCATGTCCTTTTGTAAATAAGTGTATTTTTTCATTTTTTTACATTTTTTTGGCTTGGTGTGCTTTGCGAGTAGTTTTTCTTGCTTATTATGTCGTTGCTTACTATGCAGATGCCTGTCACTCCTTATGTTGGTTTTGCGGATGGTGCCTCCCGTAGTACCCAGAATATATCTTCTGCAGCCTGGGTGATTTATGATCCTAATGGTGAGTTGATAGACCTTAAAGGTATTTTTCTAGGAAAAACAACAAACAATGTCATTGAACTCTTAGCTGAGGCAATTGTTGTCGACATTCGTGCATTAATTCTGAACCTAGACTCTTAGTTTGTCATTCACCAGCTTAATGGGCATTACTCTATTATAAATCCTCAGATTTTAAGGTTGTATTTGCGTGTTTGTTTATTGGAAAGGAATTTTGATTATATCACATATCAACATATTCCTAGATGAATGAATGCGTTAACTGATGCAGTAGCCAATATTGTATTAGATAGACATTTGCGTAATTTGTAAAAGCATCATCATCACATAATAAGATTTAGAGATGAAAATAAGCATATATATATATATATATATATATATATATATATATATATATATATATATATATATATATATATATATATATATATATATATATATATATATATATATATATATATATATATATATATAATGCATTGTTTGCATCCACGTGCATCACAAGTTCAAAAAATATGCAGAAATAAAATCTAGGTGTCTAATTAGCATGATGCTCATGATAGCATGTCACTGCACGCATAAGCCGCCTAAGTAAATGGTGAATGTGGTTAGACACCCCTGCAGTGTACCTATGATACGCACGAGGAACATCCTAGAATCTCACATAATCTGGGATCTCGCTTGCGAGTCCTGCCAAGTTGTGTGCAATCTCCTCTTCCTCGCTTTCCTTATTTTGAGGGACCACATCGAAATCGCGTGGGACCCTCTATGCTATAGGGGACATCCATGCAGGTCTCTCTGGGCCAACATCTGCATTACATGGATAAATAATTAGAACATATATTAACAAAAAAATCATAATACTCATCAAAATTAAAAAATGATTTTTACCCAATGATTCATCCCAATCCTCTCCTTCTAAAAGTGGAAGGTCTGGATCGCCCATGAAATGGGTGCCAGTATATGACCATTCCTCTACGATGATGATTTTTCGGTGGAGCCAGTCGAAGAATTACAGTTTCCATGACATATCTTGACCACCTCCTGGTTGAGGCATCAACTCTGCCCAATGAACAATCCATGGCTCTCGTGCTGGTGGTGCAGGCACTACCATCTCTTAGCATTGAAATATTGGCAACCGTTCTAGGATGAACGATATTAAGATGGACCTGTATCCAAATTGCTTTAGCTTGTCGTTCTTTCTCTTTGTCAACTGACGCTTCAGGTTGTTTGTTGCAACTTCCGGCCAGTTGAAAATGTTTGGAGTCATAACAATCCATGGCAAGTTGAAGCTGTGTCTTTGTAGCTTCATGAGGGGCTTGAGATCCAACAACTCATGTTATAGTGTGTAGCACTACTTTTAGTTCCAAATGACGTATTGTTTGGATATCTATTTTCCCGCTCTTCGATCCTTTCTTTGCTCCTGGACAAAATTTTCCTATTACCATACCCATGCTCTCACCCATGGGTCAGGAACCAGTCATGATCGGTGCTACTCCTCTCCATGACAATCCAATGATGAAATATACGTCGGATACTTCTATATCCAACTCTTGATTGTGAATCATAAATCTTTCCCAATCGGTGTCCCACACACTGATCAAATACTGTAGTAATTCCAGTTGAGCTCGAAGACACGGTGCTAGGAAGAATTTCAAGAGCCCACGGTCTCTTAGGGAATCCATGCATCTCTCATTTCCTATGGATTTTTCATCTTCCTCCCCGTGCTCTCTTTCCTTCCATTCAATGACCATTTTGACTTTCAATTACCTACAAAATCATTATGGGGATTTTCATTAGTCAAATAATTAACTTCTAAACCATTATAATCGAACTATTTGGGAGAATTTTTATGCAAATATGGCCGCGACAATTGGCGCGACTGTTTTATAAACAAAAACGCCGATTGGTGCCTCACTGTTATAATTTTAGGCAGGTCGGCGCGACTCCGTGCTCAGAACCCGCATCGACCGCCTCGCCCAATCTTGAACAAAATTCCCCCAAAAAGCATAACAAAATAAGAATGCAGGCAATGAAATATAGTTTAAAATTCAAGCAAAGATGAGAGCTCTTACCTGGACAAAGAGGATTTGCAATTGGCCTCCTAGATTTTCCGCTGCCAGCTTCGCAAGATCACATTTAAAAATGGTAAAATTCTCACAAGAAGTGAAAAGGTGAAAAGTAATTTGTTTTTACCATTTCTATCATTTTATAAACTGTTAGAAACCCTAATTAGGTTTTGAGATTTTTTTTTCGACTATTTTAATGTTTTATCTCGAAAAATGGGTTTTACGTGCATTTCTTGTGCAAAAATAGGTTCTAAACATGATGATGATGAAGTGACGAGTTGTATTTTATTACTTTTCCAGACTCGGTAAAAACACGAAAAATTCACCTCCTAGAGTCATCTTTCAGCTCTTTTTTGACTCTCTAAAATTGAAAAGATTGCCAAGACTCTTGTAATTTTGAAATCATTAAAGGCTGTGAAACATCATCTGCCCTGGGATGGATTATTTATGAAAAATGAATACCTTATCCAATCACGACTAAGAGGTTCTATCAGATATTGTTTTCTATATTTTTGGATCTGCGAGACTACCTACGAAAAGAGATCTGCTGGATTTTATTTTCCGCCTCTTTTAAAACTCTCTAAACATGAAAAGACACTGAGTTATTCCTTTTTCAGACTCGTTAAAACTTAAATGACATCGGAAATCATCACCATGACGTTACCTCATTCCTCCTTCCTAGGTCTCGTAAAATGTACTGAGATGGATTTGTCCGAAGGAAAAACTTATATGACAAGCATATGCTACCCCCTTCAATCTTGTTTCCAAAAATAATTGGGGTACTCGCCAGAATTGGTGGGGAAAAATGGAACCAGTTCTTAGTTGTGTTAGCAATATGTCACTCTTGAACATGACACTTGTCTGTAGTTCGTGCCGGGTTGGGGACATCCCACATTCGTCATTTTTCCTCCATGGGTTTGGGTTATCTATTTTGACCTCTCATCTACTCTTTTCCGTGTCAACATGACCTTAGATCCCTTGATGTCAAATACTGCCAAATTCCAGAGTTGTGTCGCCAATATCTTCAAAAGAAGTTCCTTCTATAGTTTTCAACCCCTAATCCTCTGTTTAGTCCTGATTCACTATCATCTTATTCCTCTGTCTCGTGTCGATGATGTGGGAAACATTATGGCCCTCCTTCGACAGATCGCTTCCTGTCGACTTCAGCTCATTATCCAGGAAGCTGATCCAGAGACTCCCTTCTGGTACCTTGGAGCTTGCATGCCTCACTGGCAAGTTCTTCACATTCGACGACAATTCCTCATCATTGGCCTTCAATTGAGTGATTCCGCGGGTTTTTGACTCCAGCTCACTGTTCACATTCGACAGATTGTACTAGTTCTACCTTGAGAGCCATTGACATCATTGGTGGTTTCTCTCGTTCTCGTTAACAACTTTCATCATTGCCTGATAATTAGGAAATTTTATTGCATGTTCGACTTCAGCTCACTAATTCACATGCTTGAATTTGTACATGTTCGGGTCAAGATGGAGTGCAAGACGCTGGGTTTTGTTTGATAAAATCTAGGCTGCGAGACGATTTGGTTTATCATGACTATATGCATGAATCTTCTGATTGGATGGTTGCGACCATACATGAGTCTATTTTGATGATCCTTCTTACTGGATGGTTGTGTCCATACCTCAAATCTTATTATTGAATTTACTCTATTATGGATGGCTGCACCCATACCACATGTTCATGTATTAGATATATTAGTTGTAATTGTTCTTGCATGACTTCCGACGACGACGTTTTGGTTTGGGAATTTTCTCATAAAGAATTTCACCCCTCCCTCTCTCTCAGACCTCATGCTTTAGGGGGCATCTATTACACATAATTTTTTCATTGTCCCTGCAATCCCCATTCTAAACATTGGAGGACCATTTTAGTGACTTTTGTGTATTTTCATACCTTGCTATAAGTGTTCTTGCATCCCTTGGCATGTTAGGACCATTTCCTCTGTTGATCATTCCTCAAACAGAACCTCAAAAACATGTGATTTTGGGTCGGTGCTGGTAGGAAGTTATGGCCTCACGCCCATGGAGAAATTAACACTGGGCCCCACACCCTTTAGTGCTATATCTTAGAAGGTCACCCACACCAAGCTTTTTTTGGAAAGTTTTTGAAAATAGAAATGAAGTTTCCATGATTAACAGCTTCGTGGGAAAAGTTATCATGGTTTGTTCAACTGAATAACGTTGAGTTCCTCTCTTTTGATTGTTGTTTACTACAATTGTGCAACCCCCCAAGGGATCCCAAACCACCTCATCCTCTCCTATAAAATTTTTCTTCTCACATTGATTTAGCTAGCTGAAACAGTAATTACTATAGCTGGTGTGTAGAATAAGGCAGGGAGGAATCCATTATGAGAGAGATTTTAGTCCCGTTGCCTCATTGAATCCGATCTCAATTGAATTCTTGAGACGTGCTCGACTGAACCTATCGAAGGAGGCTTGCAACGTCAAGGATTTAAGGTTGTAAACTTATTTTCTATATCAATAATACATGACTGTTTTTTGGTTCCAATTTTTTGTTTAATCATATGTAAAATGTTTGATTCTCCTTGACCAATCGAATAGTTGTAAGTGAAAGTATATTCTCATATGATATCATCTTTCACTTGATCTTTGCATAGGTACACAAGCATCATCACTAACGGACCGTGACGTGTGAAGTTAAAGATCGTAGGATCGTTGCTACAAGTCACGACAATTAGAGTTGGACTGAGGTAGGGTATCTATCTCAGTTCGTCTTTCATTTATAAGCTAGGAATCCAAAAGTCCAGAATGTTCCCTTGTTGCTAGACCCACCCTAGGGCTAAAGGACCGCCTCTGTCCACAGAGGGGATTTTCCTACATAACAGTAACCACAAGCCTCTTTGGGCTAGAAACTAGTCCTTTCTAACCTGAGGGGGCTCCCTCACTAAAGTTTAAAGCTAAAGAATATTGAATCTTAGTGATTTACAGAGACTAGATCTGGAAAAGACATTTAAAATTTGATGAAAATTGCTGGAAGATATAAGAAAAGGCCATTAGGGTATGAGACCATGGAAATAGTCTAAATTGATGACTTAATACACCAATGCATATATTAGTCAACTATTGAGAGAAAGGCATGATAGGTACATATTTCAAAACGATATCGATTGTAGTTCAATGGAAAACAGAGAAACACGTAACTATACTCATTCAAATGCAACATAGCACTTTACAATTATATTACCAGAACTTATGACTGGGTATTTAGAAAAATAATGTAAACAGAGGCATAATGAATTCCATCACATATGAAACATAAATCCACAATTATCTAAAGCATCGAGGATGAATTCTAGAAAAAATGCTTCAATCCACCTTCAAACAAGACTGAAATAAAATAATTGGAATAACAATTACATATGAGAAAACACTAATTTGAAGGAAAATACCACAATAATATTTGACAATAATTGGGAAAACCTTGCATTGAGTCTTTTATTTAGAAAAGATATTCACATACACAATCCTAGTTTTATCAATCAACTAACCCCCTCTTCATTATTCATCATGATATTGAATACATTTGCATCATAAAGATATATCAAAACCAGATTCAGTGTATGATCTATCCATTCAAAATGGATCGAAACACACACATATTCATAAATCCATTGTTTTTTCATCAAAAATTTGATAAATCAATCCTAAACAACAATTTTGTCTTTTAGGAAAAACATAAAAACTACTTTATTCTTATCTAGCCAGCCCCTCTATATGACCATATTATACTTAATAATATTATCCTGACATCTAAACATTGGATTTTAGATAGAAATAGAAATAACAACTCCATTTATGCTGCACAACAGTTGCACAACGGTTAATGTTGGCACACTTCCTTGTGTGCTAGAGGACAAATGGTTGATGATTGGGTGCTGAGTAGACATTTGAGAAGGAAATGGAACATTCCATACATTCTATGACATCTGGAAACCTAAAAATATCCATTCCACCTGTGTGGAGCATATGCGTAGCAACTGTGCAACATACATTCAAAACTGTGGTTTGCACTTATCTTCCCGCCTCAGACCAAACGAGATGGTTACAACTACTCCATTGAAGCTCTATTATATACCATAAACCTACATAATGCAAAGCTATCCATACAACCTCCACAAAAACATAAAAATACCCCTTTTACGCAACAATGAAAACTTCAGCAAAATAATCATTCCAGAAATGATTAACCTAGAACATCACCTCCTTATGTATTGGAAGTTCATGAGTCCTTCATTGAAAAGTAAAGTAATGAAGATTCTTCTCCTCAAAAGGAGCCACACACAAACTTGATTTGACCCAAACACAAATAAACGAGTTCCCAACCTAACTAAATCAGTTCATTTGCAAGCCCTCAAATTTCTTGCAAATATTTTTATTTGTGGGCCATAGTACAGATGCCTCAACTTCAACCTTTGCTACCATATCATTCCCATTGAGTTGTCCAATACCATTAATTTATGATTCTTCTATAGGAATATTTCTCGCCAGGTCTCTCTTTTGCTACTGAAGTTCCATGTTAGAGCAACACAATTTCATAACTTCAACTTCTAAAACTTTTAATTTTTTCCTGTGTTTGTGAGACATTGCTGGAGTATTTCTTCCTTGGCCTCACTAGATTATGCAAGAATTTGATCTTGAATTTATTTTATTTTGGCTCTTGATTCCTATATCTCCTTCGTTAACATTGGATGATAGATCAATTCTTCCGACATTTTCCATTTTTCTGCTTCCAATTACCTTATGCTTTAACTAAAATTCTCAGATTCAATCTTCTTCATCTTAAGCTCATTTTCTAGATGAGGAAGCTGATTCACAATTTATTGTAGTTGTTTACATGCAATAATTTTAGTTTGAATCTTTTCTTCTCTTTCATGCAATTCTTTCACTAATGTCCTCAACTTAATTAAATTTATTAATTCAGATGGTCGTGGATGTACTTGAGTAGTTTTGGGAAATTTAGGGAAATATTCCATCAGAGAGAGGATTGCGCGAGGATAACTCTCATTGGTCGAAAATTTAGCTTTGTCGAGAGCTATCTACTGATTTTTTTTAATTTGTCAAACCAAAGTCCTCAGGGATGTCTAGATAGGGAACTGGGGGCCATTCTAGACACCAATAGTAGCTTCCACTTTGCCAAACACAAATGAAGTATGATCACCTTTCTTGTTCACTTCATTTTTTTTTAGTTCATTTTTATTATATTTTGTTGATACAATGTTATTTTGAGACACGAATATTACTCCATTTTCCCTTGGTTTCAGAGTTATGCTACCAATCCTACTTGCAAAAATTGTAACATGGTTTTGGTCTGACAATTTTGATTTTCCCTTGGCTTAGTGTCACCCAACTCTTCCTTCATCTTAAGATCTTGAAATTCGGCACCTAAAATAGATTTCACTACCCCTATGAGTGTAAGTGCCAAACATAGAAAAATGATCCTCTAGAAGATAAGTCCTTGACCCTTGGAGACTAGCCAATTTTGAATTCTATCTCACTTGTGCACAGACCAATTCTGACACAATCCAAACCATTCAGTGTCCCAATTCCATGAATGTCATCTATATACCCAAACTGACATGAACCCTTTATGAAATAAATTTAACGATATCAGAAAAAGACATTGTGGCTATGAAAACAACAATATTCATAGGCTCAACTACTTGAAACTGAAAATAAATGGATAAGGAAAATAAATTTGAAGACGAAAATCTATGACCCTAACAACACAAACAATTGGGACATATATGTTACACCATTTTTTGGTCATCTAACCTATTATCATTAGATGAACCCAAGTACACCATGTAAGACCAATTTTACCCTAAGTAAAATTGCTTTCACTACGTGAAATAACTTAGTAAAACACCTTTATTAAGTTGTTTATGGTCTAAACAATGAAACCCCAAAGGGAAATAATAAACAAATCTATATTTGTTTATATTTCGGTCATATTTAACCCAAAAACAAGGAAATCAATTAAATAAACCTTATTTATTTGACACTTAGGAATAAGTTATCAAAATCTTATTTAAATAATATTCCTAGTTAAATTTGACTAAATCATTTATAAATAATTAAATAAATCATTATTTATTTAATTATATTTCCACCATTTCCTTAAAATAATAAATAAATCATTTATTTATTTATTATTTATAAATAAAGGAATTGACGCAAGTCAAAAATCATTTTCCCTCCAACAAATATAATAAAATATTCCTAAAAGGTGGTTCTAGAATTTGATTAATAATATTTTATTCATGCACCAAGTTCTAGACCGCCCTAATATTTTGTTATAAATAGAAGGGTTTTCCCATTCATTAGTCACCTTTCATTGCATTAGATCACTCTAGATCTATACTTTTGGTCACACTCTCCATTTTGTCTTGTGAGTTCCCTTTGAGTTCTATGTTTGTCTGGGTTTTCTACACCAACAAGAGAGAGAAATTTTAGATCTGAAATGCTGAGGAATTTCAAGAACCCATCCCATTGAGGAGAACTGGAAAACACCTTTCTTGTTTTCCTCTCAGGTGACCCTTTTTAATATAATATAAAAATTCTTTCAAATAAATTGTTCTTGTCTTGTCTATTGGATGCATGGAGCCACGTTTTATTTCTACTGCTTAATGTCTTGTATGCTTAGATCTGGATTTGTGCATCATTATTTGGATCACCTAATTGCAGATTTAAAGATATTGGCAGCCATAATTGATGTTAGGGCCATTTTTTATGCGTAGCTAAAGTGGTCTTTTACGACGAAAGATTCATACTAACAATTGGCGACTCCACACGGGTTTTCTTTTGCGACCACTGTCGTTTTATCTATTGCTGAATATCCAACTATTTCAGACCCTAGGGTTTCTCTTCAGTTTCCTGTTTTTCCTATTTTTCTGGTGTTTTTCACCTCTAAAACCCTCAAACATTAAATTTTTTAACTTCTGTGTGTTTCTAGCCCTATTGTGCAGGTGACAGACATCAGCCGCAGCTGAGACGACAATTTTTTTTGAAATCTGCCGCCGAGAGACCCGGATCTGCAGGTCGCACTTATTGGCCCAAAAACTGCGACCTGGACTGAAAACAGGTCAGAACCTGCGACCTGCACTTTTTTCTGCAATTTTCTAGCAACTTTTCCGGGTTTGTATGAAGCTTCTGTCAGTGTTTTTTAGCCTCCGTCTCTGCCTGTTTAGACCTGTTTCTGATCTGTTTCACCCAACTAAGTGGGAATATTGCCCCTTAGGGCTTTAGTACCCTCCACTTTTTGTGGGTGAGTTTTAGCTGTTTCAGACGTCTGAATTTTCAGAGTTTCAACCTTCTTCTTTTTAGATCTGATACCTCATTTTCAGATCCCTCTAGATCAACTCTTCTCCCTTTAAAAACACCTCATTTAGTTTTGTTTGCGTTTATCTCTAGGGTCACCTCCTTGTCCCTCCTATCTTTATCTGATTCCCTCTTTTGTAGCAGCAACCTTGCCTCTGCCTCTTTGCTGTTTTCAGCAGATTTCTCCTTTAGATCCTGGTCCCTCCCGACCTTAGATCTATTGGCCTCTTTTTAGTGTGTTTTGATTAGATTTTTTCCGTCTTATAGACTACTTTTGAGAGACTCGCCTTCTTGGGTTAGATTGATGCATTGTTAACTATTAATTTTCTGTTATTCCAGTATTATTTACTGCAGATTTATTTTCAGTTACGCAGCACACTTTTTCTTTTACTCTCAAAACGTCTGGGTTTAAAAATTAAAATTAACGCACGCTACACACTGAACCTAAGTGAAGAAGAGCTTGGTTAACACCGCCTGGAAAAGACTTTAAAATCAATTGACACTGCACCTCTCTGCCCTTGTTTCGACATTGACATCACTTGATTTTTCCCCTCCCTGCCCTTGTCGGTTTTTCTTCTTCCCGTCATCATTGCGCCTCCAAGGTGTTTATCCCAGAGACTTCTTGGCCTTCACCCTCAGTTTCCGGTTGGTCGACTTCCTCCCACCTATTGTCATCGAGTTAGTCCTCCCTCAAGTCTGCACTCTGAATCCTCTTCTGATTCTTTGGATTCTCCCCCTACTTCTGGTTCTCCCCCTGTTACCTTCACCATGTCTGGTCCAGGGCCTAACGCTAGTGGCATCCCCGGCCATAATGCTGGGAGTGTTACTAGCGGAACCGCCACGAGAACTACCTCGACTGCTCCCTTGCTCCCCTTCATGGCAGGCCTCAGTCTCCCTGATTTCAATTAGTTGATCAACGATCCTATCCGCCATGATATTAGTTGGCCTGCTATGCCAACCAAGCTCCCCTCCGACATTCCCAAGTTCGAAGGCCTTGCTGGAGAGGATCCCTCCAACCATATCCGATATTTCCACATGTGGTATTCATCCCATTCCATTATTGATGATTCCATCCATCTTAGATTGTTCCAACACACGCTTATAGGCAAAGCTTCTAAGTGGTATGTTGATCAGCCCACTTCCTCTCATGCCACCGTTGCGACTCTTGCCCGAGATTTTTTATATTACTTCCAGCTTCCCCTTCGTTATGAAACTGGTATCGAACTTTTGACTTCTTTCTGTCAATCATCTGCGACCCGCCTATCTAATCATGTCCAGGAATGGCGGAGAAGAAAGAGCCTATGTAAATCTCCTACCTTTGAAGACCGTGTCTACATGGACTAGTTCCTTAGATCTCTCTTGCCCCCTATCGGGAAAGATGTCGCGTCGCATTTTCCTCAAACCGAAGAAGCTGCCCTCCAAATGGCGTTAAAATATGACCTGATCTACGCTCAGACGGGTTATGTTTATACTGTTCTACCTGATCTCCCCAGACCCGGTGATGCCAATGCACCGGGGGCACCTCATGTTGCCGACGGTATCGTTGGAGCTATCTCTCATACTTATGCCCAACCTCCCATGGGTTATGGTTTTCCTGATGGGGGAGGCAGCACCTCCCGCACTCTTTCCCCTCCCAGTAGCACGTCTCTAGGATACAGCATGCCCCCTCGCTTGGCCCAACCTCCTACTTACCACACTATTACCCAAACCCCTTATTATCCGTATCCGCAGCTTGGTGCTCGAGCTCCTCCAACATCAGCACCTCTGCCTCCCTTGCCTTCTCAACCCCCGCAACAACAGTCACCGCCCCCTCAAGAGCAGGTGGATGCACAATAGGGATTTGTGGCTACCCAACCACCTGATGGACAGGTGACCAATCAACCTTCCCCCTTTGGTTCCTTCGATTACCAGATTATCATGATGAACTCTGATCAACCTTTACCTGTCAACCGTAACCTTCAAACTCGGTCTCGTCAGTACCCCAAGCCTCCCGCTCTATCTGTCCTCGAGTCACCTTCTTCAGGTTCTACAGAGCCTCTTTCGACATCTAATGGTCCCTTTCATGCCCCTCAGCCCAAATTTGAGATTCATAACAAGATTCCTAAGGGCCCATTACGCCGAAATGCTGCTTCTGGTCGAGCTGCTCATTCGTATAGCATAGTAGATGATTTGGCGTAGTCTCCTACTGCCATTTCAACATTGGAACTTCTGCAGTCGTTTCCTTCTCAAAAGAAGGCTCTACTATCCACCATGGGCACTGTAGATCCTGCTGATGACCAATTGATTGTTTTCGATGCCCGTCAATCAGAAAATCCTCCCCTTCCCACTTCCGTAGCTTTCCAAATCCCAGTCAAAATCCTGAATGCTCACGTTTGTCGGTGTATTATTGATGAGGGGGCATCCACCTGTGTGATGTCTGCTTTGGTTTGGAAACAACTCGGATCTCCTAAGCTGGCCCCTTCCACAATCACCCTTTGTGCATGGGATGGCCATGCCTCCCATCCCATTGGCCTATTCTGTAATTTTCCTATCACTCTTGTGGGCAAGACTATTTGCGTTGACGTTGAAGTCATCGATGCCCCTCTTGATTATAACATTCTTTTGGGGCGTAGCTACACCTATGCCATGTCTGCTGTCCCATCTGCGGGCCACCGCAAGATGTTTTTCCCTCATAATGGAAAGATAGTCACCATTGACCAGTTGACATGTCATGAGCCAAAATCTCAGACCTCCCCTGAGTCGGCCATCTCTTCTGTAGCCAATAAGAAAACCATAGATTCTTTGACCAATGTCTCCCCTGGCGTCTACAAAGACTCCTCCTTGCTTGGAACTTTCCCTGGTATTCTTCCTCCTCCTGTCTCTGATCCCAACTTTGCGAATGTTTGCATGATGCAATCTTCTCGAGCTGACCTTAAATGGCCCGCTTCGGCTAGTCAGCAACCTCAACCTCAACCTCGCCCGCCGCAAACTGCTCCTAGCCCTTTGCCTCAACCAGCCAGACCTCTTCCTTCTGGCCCTTTTCCTACACCTAGTACCCATGAGCCCCTCTATCCTCTTGGGTTAGTTCCACCAGGTCTCAACCATCTTGGAGCCGTCCCTCCTAGCCATTGCCCCATTGGTCAGATACCTTTCCTTGCTCCCCCTCCTGGATTCTATTTAGTTCCCATCATGGCCACCCTCTCCCTCCCCAATTTGACCCTGAGCATACCCGTTTGGTACCTTAACCCTCCAGCCACCACCCCGCCTGGTCAACCCAAACCTTATCTTGCTTTGACCCCGATTCAACCAGTCCCCATGACTTCTCCTGCTGCAACAGTGCCTTAGTCACCTCAATAGGAACCACCTCCTGTTTCAACCGCTTTGCGTAAGAATGGCAAAGCTTGTAGGGGGGCATCAAAGGACAAGGCTGCCTCGACAAACCCTGCCCCTCCTCGGCCTCCAAAGCATACCATCCAGTGTGCTTTGTGTGATGTTGTCAGTCACACCACCCATACCTATCCTAAATTTCCTCATCTTAAGCCCATGGTTAATGTCGCGTTCCCTAAGTCCACGGTCCCTGAAGCCTTTGTTCCTTCCGTGACCGCGGCCAAGAACCCCAAGACTATTCACACCAACCACCCCTGTGATTTTTGTGATCTCCATGGCCATTACACCCACCTTTGTCCCCGCCTCAAGGAATTCTGCACCTCTCTAGCTGCGGTCTGCCAATTCGAGGCCAAGCGCAACGAGTCCACCTCTCCCCTATTTGCGCGTTTTGCTTCGGCAGAACTACTAGACATGACGGCTCCCATTGACATTCCCCCTCCTGATTTCGAGATGACGGAGCCTTCTTCCACCATATTCTACCTATCATCATCCATGAGACCCTTGGGGAACATTCCCTCTGAATCCTCCCCTGTTGTTTCGCTTGACCTTCCTTCAGCGATCACCCTGGGCTCAACATCGGTAGATCCTTTATCTTCTTACTCTTCTGTCACCCCTTGTGACGATGCGCATGTGAACCTCTCTTCTCATAATGATGAGTCAGGTAGCTTCACCATGTCAGGTGGTATTTCTTCCACCAGTCACCACATCTCCTATCACGATGACGACATTATGGAAGAAATCCTCACTCCTGACTTTATCTATTCCCCCTTACATCGAACCCATGCGTTCACACCATGTCCACCTCATGGCCATTACATTGAAACCCCATGTCACCAACCTATGGGTTTTCTAGGAGAGCATCAGTTCCTTATCTCCGAATCCTCTCTTTGGGATAGTGACACCAGGTATGCCAACCCGGAAACTTAAAGTCCATTTGATTCATATATGTAGTGCTAAAAGAGATTGGTAATCCTCCATTTCCTTTTTCATATTGCATAACTATAATGAAACCAAATGGAGCACCACATCATTAAAATGTGTTTAGATTCCTCTTTATACATTTTGGCATGACCACAACATGCTTGGGGGCACCTATGCCCCTCAACCATAACCCTCCTCAAAATCGAATTTCTTCACTTGCAACACTCATACTAGAGGCACCACTTGGCCTCCATACTTGTCCATGCTCGTGTTGATGTTCGTCGTGAGTTACCATCTTGTACTCATGTTTTTATGGTCCCCCATTGGACCTTTACTGTGTGGCAACACCATCGAGTCGCCCTTGTTTAGAGCAACCGAGTTGAGTCATCATCACATTCATGGAGTCTATCTCGAGCCCCTTTGTATCCCGCCATAGTCCTCCATCCTTCATTGCTTGGTCCCTCTCTCATGTTGCACATTATGGCCTTCAGTCCCACTGTCCCCTATCCCTCATGATATTGTGTTAGTCACTGCCAAGCCATTCATGCCCTTTATGCTCTAACAAGGGAAGTCATCCATCCGCTACTCAGTATCCCCCATTTCATCATCATCATTAGTGTCCGTCTGTTAGTCGCTCTACTATTTTCTCTCGTACCTTAGTTGGGGATCCCTTATTGCCTCACCTATGGTAGACCTCCTTCTGTCGACATCAACTCATTTACTCCAGAAGCTAGGTCTAGAGGGCGGTGTACCTTGGTTCGAGCTCTTTTCAGCATGATCGTGATCCATATACTTGATCGTCCAGTGATGCAGCAGCAGCTATTGGTGATTCCCGGGTGTGTGTGAGATGTCTTAACCCTCATGAGGGGGTGGCTCTGCAGGTAGCCCCCCACATGCCCGGATGACTTCTTCATTTCAGCCTTTGATGCAGCTCCTTACATTTGATGATGTCGGCCTCAGCCGCTTGCAGTGCCTTTTCAATTTGTATGTATCAGTAAGATTTTGCGAGCCCTTCCCCGTCTATAGGGAGAATTTGGGTTGTATTTGTATCTCATGTACTAAAATATTATTGTATAAGTCCTGGCTATTATTTCAGGCACAACATGTATGTGGGATTCATCATTCTATTTTTATGGCTTGTATTTATGCCAGCATGTACTTTATAGTTCGGTTCCTTGTTTACTGGACATACTATTCTTTTGTACTTTGTCTCGGCGGGCATAGGTATGCCTCCCCTGCCGCCTTTAGCACAGCTACCACTTCATAAACTAGAGACTTGTTGCACCTGTAAGTCTCGTCTCCTCAGGGTCTAGTCCTTTAGCACATTAGACTACCTTACATTTCTCTCTCTGACTTCCCTCTTGATGTCTAGTGATTGAGTTCTTACAACGTACTTCGGTCATATGATTTTCTCCTAACACTCATACGCTGGGGGGAAATCTGTTACACCATTTTTTGGTCATCTAACCTATTATCATTAGATGAACCCAAGTACACCATGTAAGACCAATTTTACCCTAAGTAAAATTTCTTTCACTACGTGAAATAACTTAGTAAAACACCTTTATTAAGTTGTTTATGGTCTAAACAGGAAACCCCAAAAGGAAATAATAAACAAATCTATATTTGTTTATATTTCCTGGTCATATTTAACCCAAAACAAGGAAATCGATTAAATAAATCCTTATTTATTTGATTATTTCCTAGGAATAAGTTATTTAAATCCTTATTTAAATAATATTCCTAGTTAAATTTGACTAAATAATTTATAAATAATTAAATAAATCATTATTTATTTAATTATATTCCCACCATTTCCTTAAAATAATAAAAAAATCATTTATTTATTTATTATTTATAAATAAAGGAATTGACCCAAGTCAAAAATCCTTTTCCCTCCAACAAATATAATAAAATATTCCTAAAAGGTGGTTCTAGAATTTGATTAATAATATTTTATTCATGCACCAAGTTCTAGACCACCCTAATATTTTGTTATAAATAAAAGGGTTTTCCCATTCGTTAGTCACCTTTCATTGCATTAGATCACTCTAGATCTATACTTTTGGTCACACTCTCCATTTTGTCTTGTGAGTTCCCTTTGAGTTCTATGTTTGTCTGGGTTTTCTACACCAACAAGAGAGAGAAATTTTAAATCTGAAATGCTAAGGACTTTCAAGAACCCATCCCATTGAGGAGAACTAGAAAACACCTTTCTTATTTTCCTCTCAGGTGCCCCTTTTTAATATAATATAAAAATTCTTTCAAATAAATTGTTCTTGTCTTGTCTATTGGATGCATGGAGCCACATTTTATTTCTACTGCTTAACGTCTTGTATGCTTAGATCTAGATTTGTGCAGCATTATTTGGATCACCTAATTGCAGATTTAAAGATATTGGCAGCCATAATTGATGTTAGGGATATTTGTTATGCGTAGCTAAAGTGGTCTTTTACGACGAAAGATTCATACTAACAATCTAAAATTTGACAACTTGGTTAATATTAGTAAAACAAGTGCAGTGAGGGACATTCCAAAATTTGTAAAGCTGAAACAGGTTGTGTGTGGTCCATGTCAACATGGAAAGCAAACTAGAACTTGCTCCAAGACTAAGGAGTTTTCAACATCGAAAACTTTGGAGATCATACATGCAGATTTATATGGACCAAACAGAACTCTGACTCTACAAGGAGAAAGGTACTTTGATCTATTTTTAGATGACTATACTAGAATTATGTGGGAATTCTTTATAAAATTCAAATCTGAAGCTTTTGAATGTTTTAAGAATTTCAAAGCTCTTGTAGAAAATGAAAAAGAATAAAAAATCAAATGTCTTAGAAAAGATAGAGGAGGAGAATTCACTTCAAATTAATTTAATGATTTAAATAAAATACATGAAATAAAAAGAGAACTCTTTGTAGCTATATCTCCTAAACAAAATGGAGTAGTGGAAAGAAGAAACAAAATTTTACAAGAAATGGAAAGAATGGTGTTACTAGCAGCTGATTTGCAGGCCAAGTTTTGGAGAGAAGCAATAGGGACAATAGTATATACCTTGAATAGAGCTCAAATAAGACCAAAAAATTACAAGAATTCATATGAATTATGGAAAGGAAGACCTGATTCAGTGAAATATTTTATAATTTTTGGAAGAAAACGCTTTATCAAGATCAAGTTTTGGAAGAAAATGCCTTATCAAGAAAATCAAAAGGAACCATATCAAACTCCATCAAAAGTGAAATTCCTCCAAAAAAAATATCCGGAAGAACAAATTATTGGTAATGTAGATGATGGAATACAAACCCGAAGAAGGATGACAAGTCCACCAAGAAAAGAGGATGTTGCCTTAATATCCATGGTGGAACATGAAAAATTTTCTCAAGCAAGTAAGGATCCTCATTGGGTGGAAGCTATGGAAGAATAAATGTTTCAAATCGAAAAGAATGAGACATGGGAACTTGTACCTCTTTGAAAATATGAAAATATAATTGGAACCAAGTGGGTTTTCAAAAACAAAATGAATGGGGATGGACAGATCATCATAAATAAGGCAAGCCTTGTTTGTAAAGTATACTCACAAATTGAAGGAATTAACTTTGAAGAAAATTTTTCCCTGGTAGCTCGTTTGGAAGCTATAAAAATGTTTTTGGAATTTTCTTGTTCAAAAGGGTTCAAATTTTATCAAATGGACGTGAAATCAACATTTCTAAATGGTGATCTAAAGGAAGAAGTTTACATGGAGCAACCTGAAGGGTTTGATTTAGGAGAAGGAAAATACTTCATATGTAAATTAAAAAGGCATTATATGGATTGAAACAAGCTCCTAGAGCTTGGTACACAATATTGTATCATTATATACAACAACAAGGTTTCCAAAATGGGGTGGTAGAAAGTTATCTTTACATGAAGATGGACAAGGATAAATTGCTAGTCACTCTTGTATATGTTGATGATCTGATTTTTGCCAGCAATAATGATGAGATGAGTCATGAATTTGCTCAAAACATGTCTAAGGAATTTGAAATGTCTATGATTGATGAATTATCTTACTTCCTTGGATTATAATTAATTCAAACTAAAGCAAGTATGTTCATATCCCAAGAAAAATATCTTAAAGACACGCTTAAGAGATATGGGATGGGAGAATGTGCTCCCATGAGCACACCGAATACTACAGATTTAAAATTAAGTAAATATGATGAATCCCCTTTAGTAAATGCAACTTTTTATAGGTAAATAATTGGAGCTCTTCTATACTTAACTGCTTCACGACCTGATATTATGCAAGGAGTAGGAATTGTGGCAAGATTTTAATAAGCACCTAAGGAATCCCATTTGTTAGTTGTGAAAAGAATTATGAGATATTTGAAAGGTACTCCTAATTTTGGCCTATGATATCCCAAAAGAAAAAATCTTACCATGAAAACTTACACCGATGTTGATTGGGCTGGAAGCATAGATGATCGAAAAAATACTAGCAGAAATTCATTCTTCATCGGATATTGTCTTGTATCTTGGATCAGAAAAAAACAATCATCTATATCTCCCTCCACAATTGAAGTCGAATACATAGTTGCTGCATATTGTTTTACAGAAATGTTTTGGATGAAGGAAGCATTGAAATATGTTAACATAGAAACAAATCAACCAATCATTATCTATTGAGACAATACTAGCACCTTCAGTTTTTCAAAGAATCTTGTAAGGCACTCAAAGACAAAACATATTCCAATAAAATACCATTTTCTTCGAGAAAAAGTTGCATAACAGAATATTGGATTGGAATATGTCAATACAAATGAAAAAATTGTAGATATTTTCACAAAACCCCTACCACGAGAATCATTTCAATACCTTTGCCAAAAGATGGGGGTCATTTCTCTTGCACTACAATAAGACAACACATTGATAGGGGTAGGAGCACCATGACAGGGAGAGAAACATGACAAGGAAAAGCTGTATATGGGGAGTACTTGGACACCCCATTTTACATTGCTGTCAAATGGGGAGAAAATGTTGGAAGAAGAGAGAATATTTCCATCAATGAAAAGGGGGATATTGTTGGTCAAAATCATCATTGATGTTAATATGAGCAATGATGGAAATAATAATGGCATGGATTATTGTTGAAGGTCACACTTGGAGTTCTAATGAAGAATCCATTTCCTTATTCAAACCCTAGATATAGGATGTCCTTGCTCTTGAAGAAGAAGCCCTAATCCTTTATACCTTGATTCGTGATGAAGACATCTTTCTTTGGTTTTAAGAATTGACATAAAGAAAAATGTTTTCTAATAACATTTGAGGCATCATCTTACAATGACTCTTTCACTAGCTTATAGAGGACATTTTCCTATTTCCAACAAGCTATTACTTGTCCTCTACATCCTTGTTGTTATGAAGATATTAATTTTTTAATTTGAAATATATTGTAAGGTTTGCTAGCCGACCTGATCCTACACACGTTGGCCCTCCAACCCAACTGACATGTATTTTCATTGAAGACATTCAAATATAAATATAAATCTGAACCCATTCATTTTTGCTCATCTAGTTCAATGAAAATCATAGATATACAAGACAAAAAAGAAAGTGAAGTTCACATCTCATGAACCAAAGGAGGCTGAGGAGGACTTAACACTGTTTGGATTAATTCTGAGTGATCATTGAAGCTCAGAAAACTCCCTGGGACTAGTGTCAGGTGTAGGCACTATCCTTGAAGGAGATCAATTAATTAACAATGAAAGGATAATTTGTGGGAAAATATTTCTGGAACTTGTTTGCAAGAGACTACAGCTCGGTACATATTCTTGTTAGAGCTCAGAATTTGTGGGATCACCCTATGGTAAAAAAACTCAGTCTTCAAACCTATGGTAAGTTCATTTTTTGGAGGTATAAGTCTAATAAATATCCACCTCGGAGTTGAAGTGACTCAGAATTGTGGGAATTTATGTGACTAATGTGAAAAGTGGAAGCACAGAACATAGAGGAGAACTAACCACAATTTAAAGGGTTGGATATATTAGAGCATTCAACAATGTGAGCTCAGACAGTGGCTCAAACTTCTGTTTATGTGCCTCAGACCTATGACACAAGTGCAAGAGTACGAGTAGGCTAACCCGTGGAGAGATAAGGAGGGTTGGACCTGCAACCTTACCTCAGACCAACCTTTAGTTCAGTGTAAACAATTGTTGGAGAATAGCTCAGATTTATTGATGCCCTTATTGGAGATTAATAGCTCGAACTCATTGCTTCCCTTGTTGGAGATTTATACCTCAGTCCTGTGATCACATACTTAGATTTCAATCTTATAATGAATAGTAAACATTTATGGAAAATGAACAGTGAATAAAATTGAAGGTGTATGATGATTTGAGCGTTGAAGAATATAGAAGCCTGGAATAGTGAACTTGGAGGCTTGTACAAGTGAAGAGATTGAAGATCTTGGACAGTGGGGATATTTGAAATATAAAGCGGTATTGTGGAGAATATGATCAACTGTTGAAGTAAGTATTTCATACACTATTTGTTAAAAATTGAAGGGTTGGAGCCTTGAAAACAAGGTTGGGGCCTTGAGAAAGATAGGTTTGGAGCGTCATAAAGCCTAATTTGGAGCCTGGTAAATTGAAGGGTTGGTTCCCTCAACATAATTGTACTCAAAATTTTGAAAAAATAAGATTGGTGTCCTCATTTGTTCCTAATAAAATTCCTATTATTTATTTTCTGATTATAATTGTGAAGAATCTTAACTAGTAAAAATAACAATTGAAAAGAAATATTGATTCACCCCCCCCACCCCTTTCAGTATTTCCAACAATTTTTTCCTCAGCCCTTGTTTGATGTAAACAGATGGAGAACAAGTGGTGCAAATGCTTTCAACACCTCATATAAATCCAACATGTGTTATAAAGGCATTTGCACCATATTACATTCTCTCAATGTTTTTTTTTAATAGTAGCTAATGAATCGACAACTTCGAAGAACTAATATGGGCAAGATCCATGATCAAATCACACCAACTGCCACTATTCACCTCGATTTCAAGATATTCAAATGTTCTCACCATTTTGGGATTATAAGTTTTTTCTCAACAAAAATGTTCAACTTGTACAAAATTTTTACCACATGGGCTAACATGTCTCCGCATAATAGAACCTGGGTAGAGGGGGAATTAAACCTGCTAGCTTCCACTCTAGCTATTATCCTTTGACCTCTTAATATTGTGCGTAATTTATCAAACCAAATGTTAGATAGTTCTTAAAATTCCTAAAATTTTTATAAGTAATTTCGAGGAAAAAGTCATGATTTATAAGTAACTTCAAAGAAAATGGAAACAACTCCAATTCCTAGGATTATTGCATCTCTAGGTGTTGATAAGTGTAGCAAGAAAGGCTTAATTTGACTTAGCCTTACTCAAATTTGGAAAATTGGAAATTTCCACATCAACAGACAACTTGGAGGCAGTTAACTTAGGTGAAATGGGTCTTGTCCCTCAGTTAGCTCAATAAATTTGAGTTAGCAGGCTTAGAGTTGAGTTTGCATGTGTTGATTGCTAATATATAACAATCTAGTTTAGTTATATTTAGTTGTAATAATTTAAACTAGTTATAACAACTAATAAAACTATTTGGAGGTCAAATATGCAATGGGACAACAACCTAACTTAGATAACATCAGTTAACTGATCAATTAACCAAAAATAGATCATGCATGCAAGGAATTTGAATTTCTTAGATGTGGTGGAGATTCCAAGGCAGTGTAATATCATTTGTAGACTAGTATTGAGTGTACAAGTGTTTCATGCAATCAATGATCAATCCTTGGGAATTGCACAATCATTTTGGATGAAATTCGTAAAGAATAGGGGATCATTTCCTTAGGATTTCCGCAAGGAAATACGAGCTTAGGTGGGGGAAAACATTGATTAAGTCTGGGTCAGAGCTTCTCAATCAACAGAGAGAAATGTTATTCACTTGCAGGTATTTCTCAGAGTGAGTATGAAATTGTAATAGTTTCTCTATTAAAATGATTAATGCAAACAATATTAAGGGGTTTTTACTAGTTGGTTTCCCCTAGATAAATCTATGTACTTGTGATTATTGCATGTTTGTGAATGTTGTTCTAAATTTTGAATTAATTTTTGAGGAGAAGTAGAGTAGAATTATGTCTCTTTATTTAGATTAAATCTATTGAGAAGTTTCAATTATATCACCATATTTCTACATGGTATTAGAACAAGATTCACATTAGAACAATAATTTTGAAGTTTTTCCTCAGGAGGTTTGAATTTGCAGCTTCAATATAGTAGGATTTATTCAAAGTTGGGAGAAGGAACTTCAATGAAATGAGATTAGAGTATGCCTTGGAAGGAAGCCCAAATTTCATTACTTGGAAGGATCACATAGAGGCAATGTTTGATGACAATGGAATGTTGGAATATGTCAAGAGAAACATTCCAAAAACATGATCAAATGATGCCCGAAACCTAACTCAATGGAAGAAATATGTAGCCAAGGCAAGGATAATAATCATGGAGGGAGTGAGAGACCACATTGTCTCAAATATCCATGGAAAAGAGAAAACATTTGATATGTGGAATGCACTAACTAAGCTATTCAAAAATAAAAGTGGCCATGAAAGACATACTTTGAAACATTAAGATGTAGAAGACTGATACTATTCTGCAATATCTCACCAGATTTAAACAAGTTCGAGATGAGCTTGGAGGGGTTGGTGTGAATGTTGCACAAGATGACCAGGTTAGCCTAGCTCTTCTAGGCCTTCCAATCCTAGCATAGCTACCAGGAATCAATGAACAAGAGGGAGAAATTACCGAACTAGGAACACTTATGGTTCGTTTTTGTACAAGAAGAAATCTGGAAAAATACCAGAGATGGAGGTTCATCCAACGGAGAGGATGAATAAATTTTTTCATTGGTTGGGAAAGGAATGAATGGAAAAGGGAAAAAATATCAAACCAAACCGGATTCCAGCCAAGGGGCAAGAAGAAAAACTTGTCCAAAATAAAATGCTTCAATTTTCATGAATTCGGGCACTATGCTACAAAGTGCCCACAAAATAATTCTAGCAAGAAGAACTCAGGAGGAGAAGCAGGTGAAGCATTGGATTCATATTTTGAGTTAGAATTCACCCTGATTGCATGCATGGCCAACACGGTGATGGGGAGTGTGTGGTAATAAGACTCAGGTGCCTCGTTCCACATGATAGGGTGTAGAGGGTTTTTCAATGACCTGGAGGAGAAAGATCTCCATATGCATATTGAGCTTGGGGACAACAGAAGGTAAAATGATATCGATTTTGGTACAATAACCTTTAAGGGGGAGTCAAGATCACCTCTTCACCTCAAATATGTCATATTTGTACCCGAACTGAAGAAGAACATAATCTTTGTAGTATTTTTGGAAGACCGTGGCTATGATGTAATCTTCAGTAAAGGGAAAGCCTTTTTGAGACACATAGCCAACGGGAAGGTGAATAAAATAAAAGTTCTTGTGAAGAAACTGTACAAACTTGATGTGGAATATTGTGTTACATTAAGCGGTAAGGTAGATAAAGTGCAGAGTCAAGATGTTGGTGAAATATGGCACAAAATAATTGGTAATTTTCACAATGTCAACCTGAAAATTATGCAAAAAATAACCATTGGCCTCCCTAAATGATCACTTGAGCAACAAGATGTTTGCAAGGGCTGTACCTTGGGGAAGTATGCAAAATCCACATTCCATGATCAAGACAACAAAGCATATGCAGTCTTGGAGAGAGTCCACTCCGATGTTTTTGGACCCTTCTCGGCAGCCTCCACTGCCATACATAGTCACTATGTTATTTTTATTGATGATTTCTCAAGGAAGTGTTAAATCTTATTCATGCAAAATAAGGATGATACATTCTCAAAATTTGTAGAATTCAAGGCACTAGTTGAGAAAGAGATCGAAAAGAAGGTGAAGGCTCTTAGGAAAGCTAATGGAGATGAGTATGTTTCGAATTACTTCAAGGTATTTTGTGCCAAAGAAATAATTCGAAGAGAACTGAAAAATCCCCACAACCCACAACATAATGGAGTAGCTGAGAGAAAGAACCGAAGCATTATGGGAACTGCGAGAGCTATGCTACATGACCAAGGCCTTCCACTGCATTTGTGGGCAGAGGCATGTAACACAACAATCTACTTGTAGAACTAGAGTCCTCATCAGATTCTTGGTATGATTACATTGGAGGTGGATTTATCGGGGAGAAAGCCGGATGTGTCTCATTTCAAAAAATTTGGAGCCTCTTTTTACTGCCATGTCTCCAAATATTTGAGGAAGAAACTAGAGCCGACAATAGAGTTGGAAGTCTTTGTGGGTTACATAGAAACTCCACACAACTATCGGGTGTACATACCTTCCATTAGAATGAAAAATGTGCGAATGTATGTAAAGTTTGATGAGGAGAAAGCAATGAGATTCTCTCTTTAGAGGGAGTTGGAAAGCCCACCAGAAGAGGAGCTTTTAGCTCTAAAGGAGGAGCCTCAAGAATTTTTTGAGCAAAAAAAAATGGAGGAGAAGAGAGGATTTAGAGTAGATACATGCACTCAAGCAGAACCATCCAAAGAAGTTAGAAAAAGAACCAAGGAAGTTGATAGATTGGTGTAGGATGTGAGGGAGAATGTGGGAGCTCCTTAAATTTTTCCAGGAAAAGGAGGTCACCTGAGAGGTACACTAGCTACATGGATCTAATGACTAATCTTGTAGAGACTAAGCCATCCTCTTTTGATGAAGCAGTTGAGAAACCATTTTGGGTTGATGCAATGGTGGAAGAATATGAATCCATCATGAAGAACAATGTTTGGAAAGTGGTCCCAAGACCAACCCATAAATCAATTATGGGTTCGAGATGGACTTCAAGGTTAAGCATATAGTATACAAAATCATAGAGAAGTGTAAGGCCAGATTTGTGGCCAAATTATTCTCTCAAGTTGAGGGATTTGACTATGATGAAACCTTTTCTCCCATAGCAAGGTATTCATCCATTAGATCCATTCTTGCACTCATTGCGCAGATGGGGTGGAAGATCCACCAGATGGATGTAAAAACAACATTATTAAGGAGGAAGTGTACATCAAGAAACCAGAAGGTTTTGAGACATTTGGTTGGGAGTCTCATGTGTGGAAACTTAGGGAAGCATTGTACAGTCTCAAACATGCACCCCGAGCTTGGTACACTTAGATTGAAAATTATCTCACTGGATTGGGCTTCACCAAAGTAAGATGCAAACCTATATCATATTTTTGTGGAATGTAAATTTCTTATTATTTTTTTATATTTTGATGATTTAATATTGACAGGTGATGATAAGATAATCAACTCTTGCAATGAGGACCTTGCAAGGGAATTTGAGATGAAAGACATGGGTCTCGTGCACTACTTCCTTGGGCTGGAAGTATGGAAAAGCGATGGGGAATTATTTGTGTCTCAAGGAAAGTATGCCACCGAGATATTGTATAGATTTTAGATGGAGAGTTATATGCCCATGGAGACACCTCTAGCGAGCAATTGGAGGAAGGAGAATTCCACTTCAGGTGAAGAGGTTGATGCTACCATTTACTGACAACTAGTGGGTTAACAAATATGTCTTGTGAACACACGACCAGATATGTGCTATTTAGTCAACCTGCTGAGCCAAGCTATGGTTAGGATGATCAAATTATATTAGAAGGAAACAAAACATGTTTTACGGTACCTTAGAGGAACTACACAGTATGTATTATGGTATATATGGAAAGAGGGAGCGAAGATATGTAGCTTCACAACTGCAGATTGGGAAAGGAGTCCATTCGACCGAAAGAGTACATCGGGTGGAATTTTCAATGTTGGGTCCGCAGCAATTTTCTAGTACAACAGGAAGCAGAGGTCTGCGACGCTCACCTTGACAGAAGTTGAATACATGGTTGTAATTCAAGCAACATGTGAGGCGATCTGGATGAGAATGATACTTGTGGGACTGTTTGGTCAAGAGATGGATCCAAATGTGATCTATTGTGATAATAAAAGTTGCATTAAGATCTCTAAGAATCTAGTATTTCACGATCAATCCAAGGACATATATTTGATATCATCCTTTACGAGGCCATGTGTAGAGGAGGATAGTGTTTCTATAAGACATTTTGACTGAGGAATAAGATGCTAACATCTGGACAAAGGATTTGTCAAGAGGGAAGTTCAAATTCCATAGGTGTAGGATAGGGGTGGTTGATAATCCCTTTCTTGCTAAGAGGGAGTGTTGAGAAGTGTAGCAAGAAAGGCTCAATTTGACTGAGCCTTAGTCAAATTGAGAATATTCGAAATTTCCACATCAACAAACAAGTTGGAGGAAATTAACTGAGGTGACGTGGCTCTTATCACTCAATTATTTAGTAAATTCGAGTTAGTGGGCTTGGAGTTCAGTTTGATTGTGTTGATTTTTAATTTATAGAAATCTAGTTCAGTTATATTAAGTTGTACTTAGTTAAACTAGTTCTAATAGTTAACAGAACTAGTTTGAGGTCAGTTGTGTAGTGGGACAAAAATATAACTCAGAGATAATCCTTTTAGCTGATCAATCAACCAAAAATAACTCATGCATGCAAGGAATTCAAATTTCTCAACCGTGGTGGGTTCCAAGGCAGTATAACATCAGTTGTAGACTAGTCTTGAGTGTATAGGTGTTGCATGCAATCAATGATCAATCCATGGGAATTGTGTAATCATTTTGGAGGAACTTTCTAAAGAAAAGGGGATAATTTCCTCAAGATTTTCACAAGGAAATGAGAGCTCAAGTGGGGGTAGAAATCGACTAAGTTTGGGTCAGAGCTTCTCACGTAGCAGAGAGAACAATTATTCACCTGCAGGTGTTTCTCAAAGCAAGTATGCAATTGTAATAGTTTCTCTATTCAACAGAATAATGCAAACATGATTAAGGGTTTTTTACCAGTTGGTTTCCCCTATATAAATTTGTGTACTTATGTAGGTGATTGTTGCATGTTTGTGAATGTTGTTCTAAATTGAGAATTAATTTTCATAGAGCAGTAGAGTAGAATTGTGTCTCTTGATTTAGATTAAATTTCTTGAGTAGTTGAAATTCTATAACCAAATTTTTACACCAAGGATTACCATATGGTAGTTTCTCCTCCTTCAACATCCATGCAAAGAAAAACATCTCTCCTATCTTTATTTTCTTACAAATATAGTTTTTTTATACAATTCAATGATTGAATTGTTTAACTAGATTCAAAAATATTTTTAAAGAAATATAAACATTATACATTCAAAATTGGTGCATTTAATGTTTCCATTTCTTTCCATATAAATAGAGTTGTCTATATGTGAGAATTTTTGGAGTTTTCGATGGATTTCTAGCTGGAATCTGGTGAAATTTTTTGTCGTGAAATCTTGATTTTTGTTGTTTAAAATAGTTTTTGACTACATATATGGATTCAACACCCTTAAAAAACCCTGCGACACTTCGATTGTGATGAGTCCAACTGTTAAAATTGTGATTTCAATGAATCTGTGCGAGATTCTAAACAAATTAGATCAGAAAAGAAACCAGAAAACATTTCAAAAAATCTCACATATAAACAATGGCCATATAAACTATTAAATTTGAAATTATTTCAAATCCAAAAATCTACATCTCAAAAATAAATAACATTAAATTACGGCGGATGGGATAGATTACAATGATAGAAAATTATCCACGTCTTGTAATGAAATACAACTCCCCCATTTTTCACTTATAAATGAAAAATGGGGACCCTTTTAAACGATTACTTGATAGTACTACTATTGAAATTTGAAAGTGAGGAAAGACCTAAATGGGTTCAATTTGTTCTTACTAATCTATATTAATTCATTTTGACCTCATTTGGATTAATCGTTGTGAAATGCACTTGTTTAAAGGCCTTTTACTTTTTTATTTGTTTGATTTTAGGGATCCTTCATTTTCCAACTCCTTTCCTTACTGGAATTTTGAAAGAATTCTTGACTTCTTAAAACTTTACCACTTGCCTCATGGTTTTGATCATATTTTTGCACTTCCTTGTTGCCTTTCACATTCATGGAAAGATTTTCATATTGGTCAATTAAAGAAAAAGAGGAACCTTTGATTGTCACATCACCTTGCATTTGGAATTTGATCGCACTAGTTGGCACTTCTTCCACATGATTTAGCGCATCATTTCACATTCCACATTGATCGTTTATCTCCTTCACTTGGTTTGACATATCCATTAATAAAGGAGTAAATCATTAATTTATCATTTTATCCATTTTTGTACATAAATAAATATAGTTTCATAACTTTAATGATTTGTAAAAACATTAGATTAATTATATTTTCTTTATTTAAAACATCAAAATCCAAAAAAAATAAAATCATTTTTATTGAATATTGAAAATAGAAAATTGTAAATATATTAAATTCTTTAAAAAAAAAATATTTAACCCTAAACATGACATTACAAAAGTCCCTAGCACAAATTAAAACATTTGTATCGGACTTAAAACTATGATGCAACACATTATTTGACGGGTTATAACCTTGGAAATGCATTTTAAAATTTTGTTTTGGATTTGGAATTGTTTTAAATGTTGGCCCTTTAACAAGCAATAAGAAAATGCATGCCATTATTAATGTTGAATAACCTTCTGTACTATTCCTTTTTCAGGATTGCTCATAAATCATGCACTGACAAATGAATTTTCAGGAAAATATGCAATGGAACAGGAAAATGACTCTTGGATCCTTTAGATCAGTCAATAAAAAAACTAAATCCAAGATTTCAGCAGAAATAAATAAGACTAGGTGGGTTAAACAGATCTCCCACACCTAGTTATCTTCAAGAGAAGGCCCAATGAGGGGCTGCAACAAAGTAAAATGATCTAATTGAAGTGCAGAGAGCTATTAGTGAATAAAAGGTGTTGATAGACACTCAGAAACTTATTCCAAGTACAACAAAAACTTATATCTAAATTTAGGATCCAAAAAGTGAGGAAAAGCAGTGATTTCAACCCTAAAATAGATGTATTTAGAAATATGCATAAAATTAAGGGAAATTCCGGGAGTTTATTTTTTATTAGGTCACGAGGGACCTATTCTCTGAATTTCAGATCAAAAAAATCATTCTAGCTATGTTATACAGTTCCTCCATCCCCGTATATACTTAAAAATGCTGATTTCCCATGACTTTGAGTGTGCAGAAAATGGCTGAAGCATGCAGAGCGTAATTTATGAAGACATTAGACAAAATATGTCTAAAAAATCATATCTAAAGTTTATTATCACTGAGCATGAAGAAAAATGGAGATTCATCTCCTTTTATACATCAAAATATCACCCGGCAAGGGGATTTCATGAAAGAACAAAATACAAGTATCAGATCTACAAAATATGGATCTGGAAAATGAAAATTCACTGAAACTCTGAGTACATGAGCTGAAATTTACAAAATTACAGAAGAAGACTGAAATACAAACTTTCCGGAAGAAGGGATGGCCCTTCCTCAAGGAAATGAGCACCAAACTAGGGTAGAAACCCTACTACAGCAATGTACTGGAAAGATAACACAGTTTCTGAAGTATACTGCGTGGATGATGATGGATAATCCTTTGGCCTGATGCCAAGATTTGAAACTTAAGCTCAATGCTTCCTCACTAATATTCCAGAGAAAGGAATGGTCCCTTTTCTGCAAAACTAGATCTGGAAGTGGTGTTGAAAACCCCTCACTGCAACACCCAGTAACACAATATTATTATGCTATAGAAATAATTCTGTCTTGATGGAGGAAGCTTGGACTCAAGCCTAGATGTGAGGCATTTCAGAACATACTCCTTCAAGAGCTCCTCAATGAAGGAGGAATTCCTAAATAGGAAATTCCTCTCTCTAGCTAAATAGCCAGAGATTTTGAATTGCCTATGCAATCTCAAAATCAAATTATCTTCAACAATCTTTCCTTGTGGCCTTCCTCTTTATTTTATAACATTAGGGTTTGGAAAACCTTAAACCACCTCCAATGAGTTAACCCTTTTCACATGGAGGGTCTCCATCTAAAATTGCGCTGATCAATGAGGAGGTTCAATGTATCTGGACACTGCTGAGATTTGGTCCTGTTGACCCAGTCAACCTTCTTCATTCCTTTTCACACCTAAGTGTATTTTATTGAAATGGCTCGTAATTGTCCATGTTCACATTTATTTTTTTGATTAGGAGTTTTAGAGTTCCTCCTTTACACTTTTATTCATGAGTTAAGCAAACTGAACTTAAAATGCAATATTCCCATTAGCTGCAAAAATTGGGAATATTACAGTTTCCCTCGAAAAAATGTTGCTTGCCCTCAAGCAACTATTATTGTAGATGAAAACCATATATTCCCCTCCAAATGGCATCCACATAACGAAGGCTTCCTCCATTTGCTGCAATAGGTCATGTATGTTTGGTTCCAAAGTTGTCTTCCGCAAATGCATGAGATGACTTCCAACTGTAAGGTTAGATGCCCTCTTCTTATCATGAAAGTATAAAATGACAATTACATGATGCCCAACATGATCATAAACACATGAGAGACATAAAATAAAGTAGCTCCTTCCATAAAGGAAAAGCTTCATCATGCAAGAAAATTCCTCCATCCATGTTTTATGAACTTGATTAAGCATTGTTATGCTTTCATTCTTAGCCCTATTGGCCTTGTTAGATCCAAGCTCCATCATTCTAGCGTTATGAAAAAGAATAAGTGAAGGAGCAACATGGGTGGACAAAGATGTCAAACCATATTCCCCTAGTAATAACCACCAGAGCAAGGCCCTTTGCTGCCATCCTCCATCTCCTCCATGTAAGATGGGCAAGCCAAGCTTTCCAAAAGATGATGTACATACCTCTCTTTGCTACAATTTATCTTTCATACATAAGGCATGAATCAGAAAATGATGAGCTATGGGGTGGTCACCATACTCATTTGAAAGCAACCAAAGCAACAAGAGGTCTTGCTGCCTTCTTTCCTCCTCATGTGCATCATGAAATGAAACCATACTAATGGACATATGATATGTCACATCAGCCCAATACAAACTATCATCATTAATGCACATCATGAGATCAAGATGCCAAATTTTACACAATGCAAAACACATAGACATAGGAGATGTCATGTGGTGGCCATACTTTCTCAAGTGAATAGAAATGGTACATGCCATCTCTTGCTGCAACATAACATTGAAATTCAAGGCATGATTCAGAAAATGATGAGCTATTGGGTAGTAACCATACTCACCCAAGAGCACCCATGGCAATAAGGGCTTTTGCAGCCTTCTTGCCTTATCAATATGTGGATAACGGAGCAACAAAAACACAATGATGGACATGTGAAATGTCTCATCAACATAGTACAAGCAAGCTCCCTCATACCACATCATGTGGAGTCATCCCTCCTCCCAAGCCAAAGTTCATGCATGAAACATACCTCCAACAAAGATTCATGTGGATAAATGAGACATATTTCAAACATGGGTAAATACATGGACATGAGATTTAACATGTGATGTCCAAACTCTCCTTTTAACAACCACATCAACCATGCTTCCTTTTCATATACTCTATTAATGATGCATAAAGAATGAGATGAGAGAATGAGAAACTTTGGGTAGTGATCATGCTTGACCCAAAGAAACCAGCGTTACCGTGCCTCCTTATTCATTTCATGACCATTCTTCAAGGTGCAGATCAGAGAAATAGGTGCCTTTGGAGAGTGATAAGATTCTCCCAAGGGAAACCAGCGTAACCAAGCTTGCTGGCCCATATATGTCTGCAAGTGATCATGTGATCTCTTGCTCATAATCCTCATCCACTCACTCCAATATGGAAGATGAGTGATGTCCTGCATAATCATGGCATCCTCCCTTTGTAGAATACCATCTCCTTTGAACCAATGAAGAACCTTGCATCTCATGAAATATTGAAATGCATCTCTGTTGAGATCTCTTAGTGAGACCTCTCTCCCATATATGGCCTTCCAAAACCAGTGAGGCTTTGAATCTGCAGTAAGTAGAAGTCTCTCTTTGAGCTGTAGCATGCTCATTGAGAGAGTGTCATCTAGAGGGGAGAAAATTTTTCTCATCTCAAGATGTCTACTCTTCATCTTCTTCTTCTCCATTGCCTCAAGGTTGAAGCTGCCTCTAGAGTGCTCCAAGAGAGATAAAGCCTCTTTGTCACAGTCACTAAGTGACAGCGCTGTAGATCTGCAAAGTGGTGCATGTACTGTCTCCAATCAAGTTTCATTACTGATCTCACAATCAGCCATTGAACATAGGATAGTACTAATCCCCTTTCTTGAGACCCTACACCTCAACCCAAGAGGTTGAATGCAGCTCAAAAATGATGCATAGGGATAGTTTCCAATCTCCTCCTTGATTAGATCAAGGGTCCTCTGCGCTGTGACATATCTTTGCTTAAAATCAGCATTTTGATTTAATCCTTGGCTATGCATTGATCTTGAAACAATATGTGCTGAAATTTCATGCATACCTTGGACCAACTGATATGTGGGAACCTCTTAACAGAACACAAGAGTTCCTCCATCCGGATCAATGATGCCTCCAACTGCTGGCAAGAATGATGGCCTTCTTTCTTCAAGCATACCAACGCTGGTATCTTCCTTCTCCTCTTCATGCATCTCCTGATTCATGCATGGGTCTCCATATGTTAAGAGCTCAAGACTACCTTGCAAATATGCAAGTGCCTCTTCTCTAGATACAAGCACCTTAGCAGAAGATGGTGAAAATGGAGATCTCTTTCCCAAAGTGACAAGGTTGAAATTCTCCTTTGATTTGTGATGATAGGAAGTGTGTAGTTCTTCCTCTCCATCTTGAAACCCTATAGGAGTTTCTTTGCATCTCTTTTATTCATTACTATACCTCTCACCTTCTTCAAAGAAAGTGGGCATAGTGGATCTATGAGGAGATCTAGGATTCTCCGGTCTTCTACTTTGCTGATAGGAAGTGCTAGGGCTTCCTTCTTCTTCTTGAATCCTCATGCAGATATCACTACATATTGCTTCTTCTCGAAACCCTCTAGGAGTCTCGGTGCATCTTGTTTCTCTCTTCTGATTTACCTCTTTAGAGAGGCTCTTCTTAGATCTGAATATTGATGAGAATAATATCATCCTCTCCATCATTCTAATCTCTACTTATTCTCTTTAATTCTCTGAAAAATTGATCTTACAGGCTGACTGTAAAGTTCCCTTTTCAGGAATATCAAAATTCTATTCCAGAGATTGACTACAGGGGCATTTACTGGATATGTCACCTTTGAAAAAAGGATGAGATCCAGAGGCTACCTGGCCATTTGCAGAATATTTCTATATAGTTTGAAATATCCCTCCTTTAGGGATTCAGCACTTTGGCTTGAAGCCACAGGCTGAGCCAAATATCATGCTCTGATACCACTGTAGTATTCCTTTTTCAGGATTGCTCATAAATCATGCACCGACAAATGAATTTTCAGTAAAATATGAAATGGAACAGGAAAATGACTCTTGGATCATTTATATCAGTCAATAAAAAAACTAAATCCAGGATTTAAGTAGAAACAAATAAGACTAGGTGGGTTAAACAGATCTCCCACACCTAGTTATCTTCAAGAGAAGGCCCAATGAGGGGCTGCAACAAATTTAAAACACTCTAATGGAAGTGAAGAGAGATATAAGTGCATAATAGGTGCTGATAGACACTCATAAACTAATTCCAGGTACATCAGAAACTTAGATCTGAATTTAGGATCCAAAAAGTGAGGAAAAGCAGTGATTTCGACCCTAAAATAGATGTATTTAGAAATCTGCGTAAACTTAAGGGAAATTCTGGGAGGTTATTTCATATTAGGTCATGAGGGACCTATTCTCCGAATTTAAGCTCAAAGAAAGCATTATAGCTATGTTAAACAATTCCTCCATCCCTGGATATGCTTAAAAATGCTGATTTCCCATGACTTTGAGTATGAAGAAAATGGCTGAAGCATGCAAAGCGTAATTTATAAATAAATTAGACAAAATATTTCTGAAAAATCATATCTGAAGTTTATTATCACTGATCATGAAGAAAAATGGAGATTCAACTCCTTTTATACATCAAGAGATCACCCCGCAAGGGGATTTCATGAAAGAACAAAATACAAGTATTAGATCTGCAGAATATGGATCTGGAAAATGCAAAATCACTGAAACTCTGAGTAAATGAGCTGAAATGTACAAAATTATAGAATAATACTAAAATACAAACTTTCCGGAAGAAGGGATGGCCCTTCCTCAAGGAAATGAGCACCACACTAGGGTAGAAATCCCGCTACAGCAATGCACTGGAAAAATAACACAGTTTATAAAGTATACTGCGCAGATGATGATGGAATTTCCTTTGGGCTAATGCCAAGATATGAAACTGAAGCTCAATGCTTCCTCACTAATCTTCAAGAGAAAGGAATGCTCCCTTTTCTGCAAAACTAGATCTGGAAGTGGTGTTGAAAACCCCTCACTGCAACACCCAGCAACACAGTATTATTATGCTGCAGAAATAACGCTATCTTGATGGAGGAAGCTTGGCCTCAAGCCTAGATGTGAGTCATTTCAGAACATACTCCTTCAAGAGCTCCTCAATGAAGGAGGAGGAATTCCTAAACAGGAAATTCCTCTCTCTAGCTAAACAACCAGAGATTTTGAATTGCCTATGCAATCTCAAAATCAAATTATCTTCAACAACATTTCCTTGTGGCATTCCTCTTTATTTTACAACATTAGGGTTTGGAAAACCCTAAACCACCTCTAATGAGTTAACCCTTTTCAGATGGAGGGTCTCCATCTAAAACTGTGCTGATCAATGTATCTGGACACTGCTGAGATTTGGTCCTATTGACCCAGTCAACCTTCTTCATTCTTTTTCACACCTAAGTGTATTTTATTGAAATGGCCTGGATTTGTCCATGTTCACATTGGGCATTGATTTATTTTGCTGATTAGGAGTTTTAGAGTTCCTCCTTTACACTTTTATTCATGACTTAAGCAAACTGAATTTAAAATGTAATATTCCCATTAGCTGCATAAATTGGGAATATTACACCTTCACGGCCAGCCATGACAGCTCATGGTGTAATTGAGGTCGTTGAACAATGAGCTCTTCACGTTGGAATATGAAACCAAAGATTCGCGTATGGCCCAAATGTCAAAGAGTACCACTCATGCATGAATAAGATCAGCGCTGCATTTTATAAACAAAGTTCATGGGTTAAATATGTGAACGAAAAACTTTATAACAAAAAACCCACGACATTTAAAAATATAACCACATCGCAAAATCCACAGCATATCATAAACGCAAGTGACAAGGTATGTAAATGGTTGCAGTTACGTTTGAATTATTAACTGCCTCAGAATTTGTAATTAAACCATCGTTTTTATTGTAGGAACCGCCAATTTTAAAGCCGCATCGAAATTTGTTATCACTGCAAAGACCGAAATGGAAACATTTGTTTTGACAATTATTAAATGCACATTCATGCATTTCGTAACCACCGGCATGGCCTTTGTGACACATCTATCCACGTGATGCAAAAACTCCACACTTTTGGCATAATCCGTTTAATTTTTGATCGATGAACTGCCAATCAAAATCACATATAACAACCCATTCAATGCGCCGGGGCTGTTGAACGTTAAGGGGTTTAGTTATACCCAAATTTTTTTGGGTTTTGTTAAATAAATTTCAACACTAAGTTGGGGATATTTATCCCTACACATGAGGTTCATGAAGGGAGATAGGGATTTGAATCCCTTATCTCAATTTGGGCTCAACAAATGCATTTTTTTGGAAAAGAGAGATTCTGAAGCAACCTTATATAAGCCATGAGAAATAAATTCAAAAGGGGAGGGGGAAAAATTTTCTTCAAATCAGTTTTTCAACAGTTTGAAGGTGACACTATAGGATCAGAAGGAGAAGGGGTCGTGATCCAGTATAGGGGATTCTTTGCTATCATTCAATCTGCACTTTTGGCATTTCTGTTTTGTGTACAGGAGGTGATTTTCAATATTGTAAGAGAGTTTTTGGCCTTTGTAATATTGCTTAGCATTTCTGCATGTAATAAAATCATAGGTCTCAAATTCTCAATGACTGCATATTTTGTAAGCAAAGCTTTGGCATTATTTTGAATTTCCATTCATGAGTACTTCTATTTGAATGCTGAATTTTTTGTATTTGTGTCCAAGTTTTGTAATTGATTTCGATTTCTATTCTAAGATATATTTCTATTGATACTTAACATTTCTGTTGGTTCAATTTTGATATGATTTGAAGCTTTGTAGGAGCTATCTCCAAGAGGCAGAACGAGATCGGATCTATAACGAATTCACTGGAATATATTTGAAGTTAAATGATAATTTCTAATATTTAACTCACAAATGTATTTTGCTTTTATCTCATTAATTAAATATGAATTTCTTCTTTTAGTTAATGAAAACTACATGGCGAATTCGATCATAAACCAGTCCTTCCCCCTATTTTATAATTGATTTCGATTTCTATTCTAAAATATATTTATTATTGATACTTAACATTTCTGTTGGTTCAATTTTGATATGATTTGAAGCTTTGCCGGAGCTATCTCCAAGAGGCAGAACGAAATCAGATCTATAACAAATTCACTGAAATATATTTGCGATTAAATAATAATTTCTTATATTTAACTCGCAAATGTATTTAGCTTTTATCCCATTAATTAAATATGAATTTCTTCTTTTAATTAATGGAAACTACATGGTGAATTCAATCATAAACCTGTCTTTCCCCTATTTTTATTTAATTTTCTCTCGGATTAAGAGAGGGCTATCCCATCTTAGTCCGAGATAGGATTTTCGTTTTAGATTAATTTTGTATCTGTAAATGAAATCTACATAAAAGGCAAACATTTTTGGTTCTCAGTGGCACAATTCAGTTCTTATATTAGTCAACTCTTTTTGATTGATTTTAATCTTTATCCAAAACATTTAAAAAATCAATCATAAAGATTAATGTAATATAGTGTATATTAGTCCATTTATTTTTTAACAATTAACATTAGAAATCATTTTTCTTTTTCTTATTAGAGTTAGCCTTAACATACTAATTACTCATTGATTTGTAACATACACTTTCAATAAATAATAATTAGAATAATTTTAACTTTAATATAGTAGTATAAGTTAAATAAGATTTTACTAATTGTTTACTTAGAATAAATAATAGTAACATTTAGTTAAACTTTCATCTTATAGGTTATCATAGATTTCTTAGAGTTAACTTTTAGCATATTAAATATTGATTAATATTTAATATTTAATAATAGTTTAATATAATTAGAATAATTTTAATTATGATAGTGCACTTAAATAGATCTTCTTAAATGTTTACTTAGAATAATAATAATAGTATTTATTTAGCTTCATTTTATAGTTTATTATAGATATATTATAATCTTATAATAAACTAGATTAAATATTTAGAATTATTATTAGAACTATATTAGTGATATTTAGGAATATATTATAGTTTAAGGTATATAGTATAGTTAGTTAATTAGCATAACAACATAGGATATATTAGTTTAAATTTGACATATGAGATAAATAGGAGTACTTTAATAATTAACATAAAGGCTTTAACAATAGTGTAGAATTAACAGTGTGTTATTTTAGGATTAATAAATAGTATTAAACTAACAAGTTTCACAGGGATAACATTATCATAGTGTCATTTAGGATTAACAATTAACAGTAATTTAATAATATAAAATCAGTTAGGTTAGAATAGTTAGGCTAATTGTAAGACATAACTTAGTCGTGGCTTGGCTGAGCTCCAGATCAGCTTAAGGATCAACTCTCTTGCCTAATCAGCAAGAGAGTTGATCTAATATCTCTTCTTCGTTAATGAATGAAAGTTGTATTTTAAAGTAATCGGAGTTTGGGAAAAGGTAACTGGACCTAATTTAACCAGTTGGAGCCACTACTCCAAACGGAAAAGGACTGCTTTAAGCTCCAGACCGAGTGGTTATCCCCTAATGTTGTTGCAGTGATTTTCGAGGCTTCAACATTTTTGGCACTAGAAGGAGGGCTGAGCTATTTAATCTACATGAAATCTTGTTTTAACATTTTAACTAGCCATGGCTCCTATTTGTATTCCTACATTGGGTCATGCTTTTAGTTCGCGCAAGCCTACCAGAGGTATACCCAAGAGACAACTTGAATCAATATATGAACTGCAATATGATGGTGAGAATTTCATTTCTACTTTAGATCATGTTGATCAATTTATACATAAATGAAAATGTTTCAACATCAATAAAGACAATGAAATTTGCAGGTTATTCACTCTCACACTTCAAGGAAGGATTCGAGAATGGTACAAGATCCTAACAGCTAAGTGTATTTACTCTTGGAATCACTTTATGCAGGTATTATTTTTGCTCATCACAATTACAGCTATGAGAATTTGTGCTTAGAATTTGATGAGTTTACAATCTTTGATAATGAAACTGTTAACGAACTTTCTAATAGATTTATGTTATTTTGCTACATATTTCATTATGACGATTTACCTCCTAAGAAAATTTTGATTGAGAAAGTTACTTCTGTTGTTCAAAAACATAATATAAAAACTTATATGGAACACGAAGAAGAATCTCCAACATTAATTCTTGTTTCTATTATTGATCCTATTGAATCCTTAAATGAAAATTTTAATCTGTCTCAACCATCAACATCAGGAGAGAATCTTACATCTGAAGATGTTTTTATGGTACCTCCCAATGTTTATGATAATGAGTCAAATTCAATAGAATCGAATTCTATACAACAACAAGATTCAAGGAACAATCATAACAATAATTCTTCTTTTGAAAATGAGCTAAAATCTATTGGGACAATAGATGACACATCATTAATCCAAGGAAACAAAAATGATCATCTTGAAGAAAATTCACCTAACTTACATTACGATTATCATTATTTGCAACCTAATCATTGTATGTGTCAACCTGTTGGAATATTTGTTGGTTCAAAACTTAAGAATGAATTACATCATAAAATGTGAGGGGTATTTTTAAATGATCAATTACTTATCGATATGAATCTGGAAACCTTTATCCATCCTTTCTACAATATTCAAGATACTTACAAATCATTTGAAAAGGATGCACGATATTTAATAATTACGATATTCATGAGTTTAGATTAGTTGATAAGTTCAAAATTTCCCCCTTCCATTATTATTTAGATCATCAAACTCTATTACAATTTTTCAATATTAATCATGAGTTGGTTAGTTGTCTTAATTCTGATGTATACATAATAGATTCCTCTAAGGATTTTCCTTCTTTTTCTCTTTATGACAACGATCAACGTCTCATAAGGGAAAATGACAATTTCTATAAAAGCCTAGAAAAAATTGATGTTAATACTTCTATTGCAAAATTTTCAAAAAAAGAACCTTGGTGGATCCTTAAAGGTAACATCTCTAACCCTTTAGATTGTACATATTTTGATAAATTTTATTTTCAGTCAGAAAATAATTTTAGCATAAAATTTTCTAATTATAAATTTATTCTATTTTCATTCTTAGGAATTAACATGTATAAATATTCTAGGATTTTTGTATATAATTTAATAATTAAGATTTATATTTTTCTAACACATGTAATGTATATTTTTTCAGGAAATAAAATTAGTGCTTGGTTACATTGGAAATATGACTATACCTAATCATTTTCCTTCAAAAGGTTTAGAGTAGGAATAAATTTAATTCTGTTTCATATTTTTGTTGTTTTCCAAATAATGCAATTATGATGAATAAGGATGGGACCCTATGCGACACTTAGTTGGCACTCTTCTTATTTTTGAGGTTTTCATTAATAAAACAATTTTTTTACATTTGATAAATGATAAACCCCACAGTTTAAAATGTTAACTCAAATATAAGGTCCATTTCCACTTTTTACTCATATAATTGCAATAGCATTTAAATTTACATTCTAATAATGTTTAATAAAAGAATTCACAAGATCAAAATGATGACATACAATATTTTATTATCTCACTTTATTCATATGTCAATTCATTTTTATCATGTCAAGAATTCTTATAGCATCGCTTAGATTTTAGCTTCAATAAATCATGATTTTCAACATATCCAAACTTAGAGATAAATATGACTAATCTTGCCTATTTTTATATACTCTTCATATGAAGACGTCAAGATTCACAAGGTAAATTGGTATGCATTTTTCTCAGGTCTGTGTACATGTTGATCTTCATTTCTTCTTTGTTCCTTTTATTTTTTCTCTTTTAGTTATATTTTCTTATCCTTATCTTCTTTCTCTTGTAGGTTTTTATGAGTGCAATTTGAGGATTTGGTTTGGCTAGCGAAAGCAATTCAGAAGAGAAAATCACCATGATCCATATAGGGAGTTCCTTTTTCTCTTTCAAATTTTGCTTCTTACTTCATTTATAATTCTTTTTGAAAACTAATTGTTAGTCTTACTTTTAAAACATCATCGTTAAAAGAATTACAAAATAAGTTTTAAGAAAAATTGTCAAAAATTCCTATTAAAGCATTTGAATAAAAATTTTAAAACTGCATCAGTGCTTTTAAAATAGGAGCAGCACTTAACAAACATCTTACAAGATAAAATTTTTAATTTTAAAAACATATTCATCATTTTATACTTTTTATCTTGTAAAGATGTTTCTCATGATATATTCTCTTGATGATCTTCTTTATGGTTTGCTATCTTTCATTTAAATTGATTTGATTTTAATAAACTTAGGAACAAAATAACTCTTTAAAAAAATAAAAAAATAAATAAAAATAAAATAAAAAAGATAATAACTTAACTTGATGAATATTTGAAAACACAAACTTAATGTTTCCGTCAAAACATCATCATCTTGTTTGAGTTGTTTTCTTAAAAGCTTGTTTGTCTTCATTCTTAGTTCTTTCATTTTAAATGTTTTCCCTTTTCAATACAGTTCATTTCACGATAGATCATTTTCAATTACTTTGAAAATACTCATACATATTCTTTTAGTGGTATTATCAACTGTTAGTAAGAGGAATTTTTCTATTCAACTTTGGTTTCATTCATGGGAAATTATTAACTCTATATATTTAAAAATTATCCTAGGGTTAAAGAAAGAATATCGAGTCAATTTTCAAAATTGCTTCCATTTAGATTTTAATTTAAAACTCTAAATATTTCTTTTATTATCATTTTGATGATCTCAAACTATAACATAAGAGTTTATTTTTACGACAACTTATCTTAAAAATCAACTTTAGCTAAATTAACATAAGCAATATCAAAAGATTAGTTTTTAAACTTTTCCATGTCATCCCAAATCTCTTAAAGAGATAATTTGTCTCCCCATCTATTATAGCCAATTATCAAAGCATAAATTAAAAGCTACAAAGAATCTGAAAGATAGGGGGTCTCTTTATAGAGCCAGCCTACCATGATCATAGGTTCTGATAATTATGACATTGTCAATCTGATTACCACATCAGGATAATGGCTCACAACTTTACGTTGTAAGACAAGAGGTCTCATCACGAGTCGGCTTGTTCATGACTATCAAAACTTGTGAATGGCATTGTCATGATCTGGTCACCAAGCCAGGGCAATGGTCCTCAGGTTTTTAATGAAATAAAATTTTCTTTGAATATTCAAATATAGATGGGATACTGACATTTTGGGCTAAGAGGTAACCCTGCCGAGGCTATGGATGCCTGCTGGCAGCAGTGGTCCTACCTATTATTATAAGAGTTCATCTTTATCACTAAACAAAACAACATTTTTGTGTTCTTTAAGTTTAAGTTGTCATTAAATAGTCGTCCTTCATTAGCTCTATTATAATCAATATTTACAAGATATGCAAAATGATAGTATTTGATTTCATTTAAGAGTTTCGAAGAAAAGTATGAATCTTAGCAATTTGATTTAATTTAACTTCTGTTTCTTTTTCCTTAGAATTTTATTATTAATTGGAACAGAGATAACTGGTTCTTCCCAGTATGTCGCCAATTGTTGTAGTGAAATACAACTCCCCCATTTTTCACTTATAAATGAAAAATGGGGACCCTTTTAAACGATTACTTGATAGTACTACTATTGAAATTTGAAAATGAGGAAATACCTAAATGGGTTCGATTTGTTCTTATTGATCTATATTAATTCATTTTGACCTCATTTGGATTAATCGTTGTGAAATGCACTTGTTTAAAGGCCTTTTATTTTTGTATTTGTTTGATTTTAGGGATCCTTCATTTTCCAACTCCTTTCCTTATTGGCATTTTGAAAGAATTCTTGAATTCTTGAAACTTTACCACTTGCCTCATGGTTTTGATCATATTTTGCACTTCCTTGTTGCCTTTCGCATTCATGGAAAGATTTTCATATTGGTCAATTAAAGACAAAGAGGAACCTTTGATTGTCACATCACCTCACATTTGGCATTTGATCGCACTAGTTGGCACTTCTTCCACATGATTTAACGCATCATTTCACATTCCACATTGATTGTTTATCTCCTTCACTTGGTTTGACATATCCAATAATAAAGGAGTAAATCATTAATTTATCATTTTATCCATTTTTATACATAAATAAATATAATTTCATAACTTTAATGATTTGTAAAAACATTAGATTAATTATATTTTTCTTTATTTAACACATCAAAATCCAAAAAAAAAAATCATTTTATTTTTATTGAATATTGTAAATATAAAATTGTAAATATATTAAATTATTAAAAAAAAAAATTAACCCTTGCGCAAATTAAAACATTTGTATCGGACTTAAAACTATCATGCAACACATTATTTGATGGGTTATAACCTTGGAAATGCGTTTTAAAATTTTGTTTTGGATTTGGAATTGTTTTAAATGTTGGCCCTTTAACACACAATAAGAAAATGCATGCCATTATTAAAGTTGAATAACCTTCACGGCCAGCCATGACAGCTCATGGTGTAACTGGGGTCGTTGAACAATGAGCTCTTCGCATTGGAATATGAAACCAAAGATTCGTGTATGGGCCCAAATGTCAAAGAGTACCACTCATGCATGAATAAGATCAGCGTTGCATTTTATAAACAAAGTTCATGGATTAAATATGTTAATGAAAAAATTTATAACAAAAAACCCACGACATTTAAAAATCTAACCACATCGCAAAATCCACAGCATATCATAAACACATGTGACAAGGTATGTAAATGGTTGCAGTTACGTTTGAATTATTAACCGCCTCAGAATTTGTAATTAAACCATCGTTTTTATTGCAGGAACCACCAATTTTAAAGCCGCATTGAAATTTTTTATCACCGCAAAGACCACAACGGAAACATTTGTTTTGACAATTATTAAATGCACATTCATGCATTTCGTAACCACTGGCATGGCCTTTGTGACACATCTATCCACATCATGCAAAACTCCACACTTTTGGCATAATCCATTTAATTTTTTATCGATGAACCGCCAATCAAAATCACATATAACAACCCATTCAATGCGCCGGGTGTGTTGACCGTTAAGGGATTTAGTTATACCCAAAGTTTGTTGGGTTCTGTTAAATAAATTTCAGCGCTAAGTTAGGGATATTTATCCCTAGACATGAGGTTCATGAAGGGAGATAGGGATTTGAATCCCTTATCTCAATTTGGGCTCAACAAATGCATTTTTTTGGGGCAAAGAGAGATTTTGAAGCAGCCTTATATAAGCTATCAGAAATACATTCAAAAGATGAGGGTGAAAAATTTCTTCAAATCAGTTTTCAACGGTTTGAAGGAGACACTACAGGATCAGAAGGAGAAGGGGTCGCGATCCAGCATAGGGGATTCTTTGCTATCATTCAATCTGCACTTTTGGCATTTCTGTTTTGTGTAGAGGAGGTGATTGTAAAAATTATAAGAGAGTTTTTGGTCTTTGTGATATTGCTTGGCATTTCTGCATGTAATAAAATCATAGGTCTCAAATTCTCAATGACTGCATATTTCGTAAGCAAAGATTTCGCATTATTTTGAATTTCCATTCATGAGTATTACTACTTGAATGCTGAATTTTTTGTATTTGTGTCACAAGTTTTGTAATTGATTTCAATTTCTATTCTAAGATATATTTCTATCGATACTTAACATTTCTATTGGTTCAATTTTGATATGATTTGAAGCTTTGCAGGAGCTATCTCCAAGAGGCAGAATGAGATCGGATCTATAACGAATTCACTGGAATATATTTGAAGTTAAATAATAATTTCTTATATTTAACTCGCAAATGTTTTTTGCTTTTATCTCATTAATTAAATATGAATTTCTTCTTTTAGTTAATGAAAACTACATGGCGAATTTGATCATAAACCAGTCCTTCCCCCTATTTTATAATTGATTTCGATTTCTATTCTAAAATATATTTATTATTGATACTTAACATTTCTGTTGGTTCAATTTTGATATGATTTGAAGCTTTGCAAGAGCTATCTCCAAGAGGTAGAATGAAATCGGATCTATAACAAATTCACTGAAATATATTTGCGATTAAATAATAATTTCTTATATTTAACTCGCAAATGTATTTTGCTTTTATCCCATTAATTAAATATGAATTTTTTCTTTTAATTAATGGAAACTACATGGTGAATTCAATCATAAACCTGTCTTTCCCCTATTTTTATTTAATTTTCTCTCAAATTAAGAGAGGGCTATCCCATCTTAGTCCGAGATAGGATTTTCATTTTAGATTAATTTTGTATCTGTAAATGAAATCTACATAAAAGGAAAACATTTTTGGTTCTCAGTGGCACAATTCAGTTCTTATATTAGTCAACTCTTTTTTTATTGATTTTAATCTTTATCCAAAACATTTAAAAAATCAATCATAAAGATTAATGTAATATAGTGTATATTAGTCCATTTATTTTTTAACAATTAACATTGGAAATCATTTTTCTTTTTCTTATTAGAGTTAGCCTTAACATACTAATTACTCATTAATTTGTAACATACACTTTCAATAAATAATAATTAGAATAATTTTAACTTTAATATAGTAGTATAAGTTAAATAATATTTTAATAATTGTTTACTTAGAATAAATAATAGTAACATTTAGTTAAACTTTCATCTGATAGGTTATCATAGATTTCTTAGAGTTAACTTTTAGCATATTAAATATTAATTAATATTTAATATTTAATAATAGTTTAATGTAATTAGAATAATTTTAATTATGATAGTGCACTTAAATAGAGATTCCTATTAGCATAAATGTTTACTTAGAATAATAATAATAGTATTTATTTAACTTCATTTTATAGTTTATTATAGATATATTATAATCTTATAATAAACTAAATTAAATATTTAGAATTATTATTAGAACTATATTAGTGATATTTAGGAATATATTATAGTTTAAGATATATTATATATTTAGCTAATTAGCATAATAACATAGGATATACTAGTTTAAATTTGACATATGAGATAAATAGGAGTACTTTAATACTTAACATAAAGACTTTAACAATAGTGCAGCATTAACATTAACAATGTGTTATTTTAGTATTAAACTAACAAGTTTCATAGGGATAACATTATCATAGTGTCATTTAGGATTAAAAATTAACATTAATTTAATAATATAAAATCAGTTAGGTTAGAATAGTTAGGCTAATTGTAAGACATAACTTAGTCGTGGCTTGGTTGAGCCACTACTCCAAACGGAAAAGGAGTTGCTTTAAGCTCCGGATCGGGTGGTTATCCCCCAATGTTGTTGCAGCGATTTTCGAGGCTTCAACACCACCCTACTGAAATGGGAAAAAAAAATGTCATTGTGAGTAAAAATAACTTTATTATCATGATATTTAATTATTAAACATTAGTAAGCTCCATTCCTATGCCTTTATGTATAGTTTATTTCTTTTATAAAAGCATTTATCTACTCTCTTTTATGATTTCTTGTTAGGTTTATATATATATATATATATATATATATATATATATATATATATAACTATTATATTTTAGAGATTTTTAATTATAAATATTATGATTTCTTGTTAGGTTTATATATATATATATATATATATATATATATATATATATAACTATTATATTTTAGAGATTTTTAATTATAAATATTATGGTTGCTTAAATTTTAATAAAATAATATTTTTGATTATCACAATTTAATTTAATGAAAATTTGTAATTAAAATTATAAAATAATTATTTACCTTGGTAATTATTTATATTATTTAAAAAAAATTAGTTGAATAACTAAATTTCAATCTTAAAATTTAATTTTTTACCACAATTATCTTTCTGAATTACATTACATTAATGTTGGAAGATCAGCTTTATTAATTATTTAACGTTTATCATGTAATTATGATTTTACACCCAAAAAAAACACATTGGCCTAAGGACTTCGTCCAATTTTTTTTTTTCAAAGACAGAAAATAATTGGTTACGGATGAGACTTTAATTTACTCATCATCATCGCATGAAAATGTATTTACACACAATCTTTTACGAGATAATGGAAAAAATAATAAATTATATATGATTGGGTGACCACCACCACTTAATACTCATGTGAAATTGGGTTCATTTGGATCCAATCATTGTTTGTAATTCTTAATTTTTACCTTTTGAATGGGAGGATTGAATGAATGATTATCTCTCTACATTATTATTTTTCTTTTTGATTTTATTTTTTTGTTCGTTCACTTGCCTTTGTTTTGTTTGAAGTGTATAAAGCATTTGTTCATACATTTTTGGTATCACAAGTACTTTAGCCTTTTGAAGCGGTGGATTGAATGATTGGTTATATCAATATATTTTATCAATTTTTTTAAATTTTTTAAAATTTTTTTTTGGTAAGTTTTGTTTTAATAATATAAAGCATTAATATAAAGCATTAGATATCATGTTTTGGGATTCAAATGCATTAAGTAAGTCATTTAACCATGCAATGAGTGCTAAGTGGGCTATTCAAAAAATCATGAGAAATTAGTGAGTTACGACTACCTTTTATGGAAATGGTCATAGTTGAATGACTTACTTAACGCAGTTGAATCCCAAAAAATGATATCTAATATAATGCGCCGTGAAAACCCCTCAATACTTAAATATAAAAGAGTAAAGGGAGTTCTACTTAAATGGTTCATGAGGCACAATACTTGCTAAGATTTTGCAAATGCGGTAGCGAGCTAAGTGGGCTTTATTGTGGGGAAAACTCCAAAGTTAAGCGCACTTGAACCAGAGGCGATCTGGGATGGGTGACTTCCCGGGAAGTCCTGGTTGCTAGGTGCAAGCCCTAGAAGTGATGATTGACACTATGCGATTCATTTCACTAGTTTCAATCCCACTTCTTCATCCTTGTGAGCATCACCCAATGCAATGAGTGCTAAGTGGACTATTCAAAAATTCATGAAAGATTAGTTAGTTACGACTAGCTCTCATGGAAATGGTCATAGTTGAATGACTTACTTAACGCAGTAGAATCCCAAAAAATGATATCTAATATAATGCACTACGGGAACCCCTCAATACTTAGATATAAATCATTTTCATGTATGTGAAAAGATATATAAATATATCCAATACTTAATGTATAATGATGTGGCATTACTTCACGAGTGCCACATTGTATTTTTAGGTATTAAAAAATAAACAATTGTATTTTTAAGTATTAAAGAATAAAGAGTTGGGTGAGGATTATCACAAATTAGTGTAAGTCGAAGATTGATGTTGATGCAGTTTTTACTCATGTCACTAAAACTGCCTTTGGAGGTTGTTTATTTTATTTTATTTTAATTCTAATTTTTTAATTTCTCTCTCTCTTATGGTTACTTCCAATACTTTGGGGTAAGTTTGTAGTTTATGACACTTTCAATATTGTGGTGATGTTTTAAAACACGATTTTTGCAAGTTTGTGTTATAATTTTATGATGCAAAATGATTCTAAAATTTTATGGGACTTTTGTGTTTGTAAAGGAAATGTTAAGATATAGATTCTTACGAGATAGATGATTTAGGTGGATATTGGTGGCCGCTTATCTATTCTAGTTGGACCCCCAACAATGTTTCTTTTCAGTTTCCTTAATACTAGCACAAGTTTTTATTTTTGGTAGTTTTTTGGGTCTTGAACTTTCGGAGCCATTTTGAAGCCCTAAACAACATTTTTTTTTTTTTAAATGCACCAAGCCCATAATACATTGAACATGGACATGCTGGGAAAATTTTTTGTCCTCAAATATATATTTCTAACGAGGTATTATGCGTTCCAAACATAGATCATATGCCCAAATTATGACCCAGAGAAGTTGGCATTCCAACTAATCCCAACAAGGTCCACAAACTTTTGGCGCTTCATCTCCTAGGGTTAGTTTTTTTTTTAGGGTTTTCCATTGTTTCTCAATAATAAAAAGGCCTTGAAGCCTTATTGTAACACAATTTAGAAGGCATGTAACTATCACATCTCTTCTCAGAAATAAACGGCCATCGCTTGAGCTAGTTTGTTTCCATTCTCCATGTAAACAATTTTCAGTACTTGTTATTAATTAATTAATGTTCAGTTTTCATTGTAGCTTTGTGTTTCTATTTAAATTTGTATTTAATTTCATTCCTGCAAAAATTCAGATCAGTGGTATCAAAGAGGTATGCTCTTTCTTTTTTTTTTCTTTGCATGTCCCCAACAAGGTCGGGTTATAAGGAGTTAGGACTTTAATTGGTTGAACCCTTGCAAGACCGACCTTGTTGACCCCAATGACCTTGTTGGCTCGAGGGGTCCCGACCCAGGTTCAGAGCACAAGGTTTGCCAACAAACCCCTATACTACCGGCGCTTTCGGCAATGACCTACTTCCGTAGGTCAAAGTCTCACCTGAAGTAGTATGGGTGGGTGCTGGAACCAGGTTTCCGCACCTTGAGAAAGGATAGGTAAGGCAAGTGGAGCTGCGTTCGGCCATGTGATACCCAGATCACCTTATTCTGCGCAGGGCCAAGTAGGTCTCTACTCGCATCCACGTGTGCTAGATATATAATTATATACTTCTATGATAGTTGCACAGCATTGCATAACAGAACATAACAGATCCAGATACAGAAAATACACTTACACAGATCTTTCGCAACTTAAATACATAAAAAGCACAATGCAGTAATAACCAGTGATTCACACAAATAGTACTCACAGATTCAGTTCTCTATCAACCTTTCTTATTCATCAATTCCTTCTTACAATTCCCTTCCCATCCTGCACACACAGCAGCAGGGTCTGCACACAGCTAGACTTGGATCTCTACGCACACAGCCAGCAGGAGTCCTTTCCCCCAAAACCCAAACAGATAGCTTAAACCACAATTCACATCAATAGCTCTTCATCTTCCTACCTTATAATACAAAATGTTCCTCTATTTATAATAATCTAGCCTAGAATTTCCTATGGTCCGCAAACCGTGGTTTTTGCACCCCTTGTTTACCCTTTTATCCATTACAATGCTTTCGCAGCTTTGACCCACCCCAAAACCCCTGCGCTAGACAAAATCTAATAAAAAATATTCCAAAATGGACCAGTTTCGCAGCTCGTAGGAGACCCTGTTCCAACAGTCCCCCAATATAGTCTTGTGACTCGTCCCGAGTCACTGTGGCCGCCATATTGTCATTTAGCCCTGTATGGCTTGATTCGACTACCATTGACAAAGCTAGGTAAGATGTCACCGGACAGGGTAGCGAGCCAGACTGCTCTTCCATCCGTGATCTCCTTAACTGTGTAGGGACCAAGAAAGTGTTGCCGAAATTTCCCTGGGTGTTTCGCAAATTGGCTATCGTATAAGAGGACGAGATTACCTGCGACGAATGTCTTTTGGCGAATATTTCGATCATGCCAGGCTTTATCACGGGCCTTCTAAACCTGTTGATGAAAATTAGCAATAAACCGATCTTCCTCCAAAGCTAAAAGCTGTGGAAGACGCTCCTCTATGATATCTGGTTCCACCATATTTGTAAATGTTGCGATGCGTAGGCTGGTAACAATGCATTTTATGGGCATAATGGCCTCCTTACCATAGACCATTCGAAAGGGGGTCCTACCTGTCAGCTTTTTGCAGGTCGTTTGGTAGGCCCAAAGAACGGAGGGGATGCACACATCCCAGTCACTACGATCGGCATTGCAAACCTTGGTTAATTCCTGTTCCAAAATGTTGTTAAAAGCTTCAACAACCCCATTTGCTTGGGGATGGTATGGTGTACTCTTTGCATGGTGGATCCATAATTCCTCATTCAGGGCTTGAATCGTTTGGTTAACGAAGTGTGTACCTCTGTCACTCATTAGGATCTTTGGGTAGCCAAACCTGGTCGGAATCTGCTCAAAGATGAAGTGCGCAGTAGTATTCGCAGTACAATCCTTCATCGCTTGTGCCTCAGCCCATCGAGTGACGTAGTCAGTAGCGGTAATAATGTAGCGTGCACTTGTTTTCTTGCCTAGCGGATTGATGGGTCCTATAAAATCAATGGCCCATTTGTCAAAAGCCTGTAAAGCCATTTGAGGCTGTAATGGCATCTCATCTCAGTGCTGGGGCTGTCCTATTCGCTGGCATGTGTCGCATGATTTACAATAGGTGTAATAATCCCGATGCAAGGTAGGTCACCATAACCTAGCCCTCAAAATCTTTTGTGTCGTTGCTCGTCTTGCATAGTGGCCTCCTGCGACACCTTTGTGTGCTTCCGCTAAAACGGCAAGCCGTTCATGTTCCAGGACATATCTGCGTAGTATCTCATCTGCACCTAGCTTGCCTAACTGACCGACGATGATAGTAAATTCCACTGCCCGAGTAGCCAACTCCTTCTTTTGATGCACCGAATATTCTGCGGGGGCCACGCCTGTAGTGAGGAACTCAATGATATCAACGAAGTGTGCGTCAACCACCTTAATGGTGAACAACTACACATCTGGTAAGCCTTCCTCCAAGTTAGTAGGTTCTTCCCTTGTCTCGATGCGAGACATATGATCCGAGCCCGCATTCAACCTTCCGGGCTTCACGATGATCTCAAAATCATATTCCTGAAATAGCAATAGCTAGTGGCAAATATTCCCCCCCAACACAGGCTTGTTGACTAGGTATTTCAAAGCTGAATGATCAATGAACATTTTAAAGTGTCCACCTAGTAGATAGTGCCGATATTTTTGTAATGTGTATACCATAGCCAATCCTTCGCGCTCAGTGGTAGAGTAGTTCTGTTCTATGCCCGAGAGTTTCCAACTCGCAAAGGCAATCGGGTGATCAATATCTCCTTCTCCAGGCTGAGTTAGGACAGCGCCCAAGGCGATGCCTGATGCATCCACATGTACATGAAATTACTTTGACCAATCAAGAATTATGAGTATAGGTGCAGAGATCATCTTATCCTTGAGCAGTTCAAAGCTCTTCTGACATTCATCATTCCAAAAATAGGAAACATATTTTTTAGTAGTTTTTCCATGGGTGTTGTGATCAGTGTGTACCCTTGAATGAATTTCCTATAATAGCCTGTGTGTCCGAGAATAGATTGCAGCTTTTTTTCCGTTTTTGGGATTGCAAGGTTTATAATCACGGCTACCTTCGCAGGATCAACCATCAACCCCTGCCGACAGACTATATGTCTGAGCAAGATTCTGAACGGTACACATACGATGCACTTCTTAATATTCAAGGAAATATAGTGCTTCTGACATGCATCCAACATTAATTGTAGGTTAGAGACATGCTCTTTTACCAGGCCGAAGACCGTCTAGTCATCGAAATAAAATTCTAGGAACTTATGAATAAAATCCTTGAATACAGCAACTACGATCCTTGAGAAGATAGCGGGTGCATTCTTGAGACCAAAGGGCATGACTGTATACTAAAATGATCCCCATTCAATCGCGAATGTAGTCTTACTGTGATCCTCAGGTGCAATTAAGATCTGGTGGTACCCTGAGAACCCATCGGTGAAGGAATAGGCCTCCTGTCCCCCTACGCTATCAAGGATTTCGTCGGAGAAGGGCGTAGGGAAGGGGTCATGGATGCAGGCATCATTTAACTTGCGTAGATCCACGCAGATGTGTATTTCCCGCTTTGTCTTCTTCTCCTGGATAACCATTGGACTTACCCAATTCGATTGTTCGACTGGTTCGATGATACCTGCGGTAAGCATTTTTTCCAGTTCGTCTTTGACCTTTTGCTTATATTTAGGGTTCAGTCGGTAAGGCCGCTGCTTAACGGGGCACGCCTCTGGTTTCAGAGTGATGTGCATAATGCCTAGGTCCCCGGTGATTCCTTTGAGCTCGGAAAACTTTGTCGGAAATAAGTCCTGATACTCCTGAGTAGCTCTGAAATTTTTCCTACAGTTCCTTCATCCCAATAGTCCCCAATTTTAGCCAGCTTAGGGTGTTCTTTCATCCCAATATTAACTTTGCGCAGCTTGAGAGGTTGCGTTACATGAATATTCTGCAGGGGGGCTCCAATAACGGTGCGTTCCCCTTCAGATTCCAGAAAAGAGATGTTTCGAGGATTATCTTCTTCTTCATCTATCACTAAGCTCTGGCAGTTGACTATGTATTGCATCTACGCTTCCCATGTTAGGACCACTGGTGTGGTGTGGTGGTGCGAATTCTTAAATACAAACTCATCGATGTCCTGTAGAGTTTCATTGAGCGTCTGCGTCCCCACAATTACTCTGAATGTTCCTATAAAGTCCTCTTTTAGTATCTCCCAGTGGCGGGTGCACTGGTGTAATTCTGCATCTAAATACCAAGTGGCAGGGATAGGGCCCAAGGCATGAAAAAATAGATGGACCCATTCTTCTGTAGTCTGGTCGGACCATTTGGTCATCTAGGTGCGCAGATGCGCGCAGGGATCCCTGGGTCCGAGAAATATCTTGGTGTGTATGTCAGCTGGAGGGCCGAACTACAGAATCATCTTATCCCGGCATGTCTCCCAGTCTGGGAATGCTCTCTTGTGGGTATCCCACCATCGTGCAGGTGTCCCACGCATAGCTAGATTAAGGGCCCAGAGTCGTCGTTCTGTTGGCATCCTAGCTTCCAGTGTGCTGAGAAATTCCTAGACGCTACTAGACTCATCAAAATGGAGTAGATCTCTTACCTCTGAAGGAATGTAGTAGAGGGCCCTCGCAACCCAAGGTAATTGTAGTGCTGAGACCTCGTGTAAATGGTTTTGCCAATTCTCCAGTTCCTCATCAGAGTCGAAAAAGCATTCACTTTCCTTTTTCCAGCAGATTACTCCTTCCGCCGTGGGGTCAATCCAGTCTTCATCCTGCGTAGTCAACTTGTAAATGTGATCTATTTCTTCCTTGTCACATGCTGGCTCTGTATACCACACACCTTTCGCGGGATCTAGTGGTACTATTATGCGCACACCATTATTATCAAACACCATGCTGCACTTTTTGAGATTGATGACTCCCCCCATATCTATAGCTCAGTCCAGTCCTAGGAGTGCAGGGTAAGGATCCGCATCCTCCACAATTTATATGACTTCAAATTCAGCTAGGACTTTTACTCCTGCGATATCTACCATGACTCTTGGCAACCTTCCCAGAGGGATGATATTCTTTTGATTCGCCATACGCAGCTGGATGGTGGACCATTGCAATTGAGGCTCTCCCATTCATTGCCATGTTTGCTTTAGTAATATGTTCGCATTTGACCCAAGATCAAGAATAACTTGATCCATCTCGTAGTCACCAATCTGCACAGTCAATCGCATTTCTCTTCTGGTGCGTTTTTTATAGCTCTATAGTTTGTGTACATCCTTGGTCCCAGGAATTGTATTGGGCTGGGTTGCGCAGCTATGCAATAATACTTGAAGGTTTTCTACAGTCTGCGGGTTACGTAGCAGCTTCAGACATGCCTTCAGAAAGGGCTCAAATTCTTCCTCTATCTTGAGGTGCGTCGGCAGCTGCGCAGGAGCTACTAGTGTTTCTTGCCCTCAGATGTTCAATCCTTCCCGAGAGGTTGTAGGATCCCTAGAAAGTGCTTCCATGGCTCCTTGGGTGACCATCCCACTGCGTGTCATGAATTTTACACTCGGGTCTACATTCCTTAGCTCGTTCTTAACCCTTTGCACATTTTGCGTAGGACTGGGCTATTTTTCCTACATTTTTTCTATCAGGGTCACGCAATCCTCAATCTCATGGTCCAGCTGTCGGCAATATTTGCAGGATTTCCTAGCGGGATTTGGGCAGTCCCTTGTGAAGTGCCCTACCTCTTCGCAGTTACAGCAGACCAGTTGCCCTCGCCTTCGTCCTGCGCTCCCTCCCCGACCTCCCCTACCCCTTGCTGGGGAGCCACCAAAGCTTGCGGGGGATCTCGGCAATGCAGGGTTTGATTGTACCCTATAGAAGTTTCCTCGATCTACAATCAAGTCGTACGTGCAACAGTTCTGCTCGTCGTTCCCTACTGACCGGAAGAACCTACACCATTGTTTCTTTAGTTCTCCCATACTTAGCCAAGGGCACTAGGCCATATCATGTAATCCCGCTACCCGGAAATCATCGCACCATAGCGCAGATCCGCTGGAACTGGGACGTAGTGGACTAGGTCCTCCTGCCTGCATGTAATCCGTCAATAGAAGACACTAGTCCTTTGTATGGCCAGATACCTGAAATCATATGCACCAAAGGTTTGCGCTAGCTCCTTTTCCCCGTTTTGTCCGTAAGCTTTGAATCTCCATGTGCATGGCTCTGAGCTGCTCTTGAATTTTCTGTACTCCTCCCAACGTGTCTTCTTTGGGCATGGCTTCGAGTTTCATGGCAACTTCCAAGGCTTTTTCTTGCGACTTGAAGGTCTGGTGGCCCATCGGTATACGTAAGTGAGGTAGCAACATAGAGATGAACCATTCCATGTGTTGTCTATTATCGTACTTGAACCCTCCTTCCCTAATTGCTTTCTTCAATCGCTGATCGACCTCCCACACCAATTTAGATGCACCTTGATTGAAGTCCTTTACCTCTGCTACTAGCTGAGAGTAAGATTTTGGCTTCTGGAATTTTTTTTTTTAGGGCGTCCTTAATATTTTGAAGAGATGCGCTCCCATTTTGAGATATGTACCCCATATACTAGTCCAGAGCTCTTTCTTTGAAGGCTAGGGACAACTTTTCTCTCTTCACAGTATTGCTTACCACCCCCTGCGCAGTCCACACCGAGTCAGCCATGAACCAAAATCGATCCATGTCCTCATCGGTCGTGCCTTTAAAGGTAGGTAATGTCAAGTGTACTGTCATGTCTCCTTCTAGAAAAGATTCGGTTGAGGGCTTGTTCTCCCATGAGTCTAACGTTGGGGTAACTGGCGGACCTTGCGTAGCTGATCTTCTCAGCGGACTATGGGCAGAGTAATCCTTGTCTTGATTGGCTCGATAGTACTTACCGCTCGTGTTGTAATTTCCTCTAGAGTAGCACTCATTCACTTCCATGTTAGATCTCCAGTATTCGCTTGTTAGTACCCAAACCCTTTCTCAAAATTCTCCAGGTCCCGGCAACAGAACCAATTGTTGGCTCGAGGGGTCCTGACCCAGGTTTGGAGCTCAAGGTTTTCCAACAAAACCCTATACTACTGGCCCTTTCGATAATGATCTACTTGCGCAGGTCAAAGTCTCACCCGAATTAGTATGGGTGGGTGTTGGAACCAGGTTTCCGCACCCTGAGAACGGATAGGTAAGGCAAGGGGAGCTGCATTCGGCTTTGTGATACCCAGATCACCTTCTTTTGCGCAGGGCCAAGTAGGTCTCTACTTGCATCCACATGCGCTAGATCTATAATTATTGTTAGAAAATTATATATTATGGAGCAATGCAACACATAAAATATGCGAAAAAATACAAGCACACAAAACACATAAAACCAGAGAGACACAGATATACGTGGTTCACCCAGTTTGGGCTACGTCCACCCCGAACAGCCAGTCCTTCCTTTCTATTATCCAGCAAAAATGAAGAGACAAAACCTACAACAGATCCGCTGTAATATCCTCTGTTCTCTCTCACAGTCTTCCTCTCTGTTTCTCGCTCCGATAATACACTCATAATACACAGCCGCAATACAATGCCCTCATATATACAAGGGGTTGCCTTCTAGGGCAAAAAATCCTAATCTAAACATAACTTCTACCGTCAGATCATTTGCCTAATGAACGGCCCAGATTGACTAGAAATTACTATACTTTTACCAGGCAATTTTACATCTGTTTTTAGCTTCGGGGGCACTGCCGCCCCCCCTGGACCCCCCACGGCAGCGATTAAATTTCGGGCGGCGTTGCCGCCCCTTTTAAGGTACAGGGGTCCAATGCTGTGATACAAAGTAAACAAGATAATCAGGCTCCACACCCAACAATCTCCCACTTGGAGACTGATTGTAGCAACTCCACCGCTGCTTCATTTGTTGGACAATGACTCCTCTTTGGACCTAGTTGTTTCTCATCTTCATCGTCATCCTTGAAGACCAATTGAAACTGAGCACATTCTCAGTTTCTCCCTGGTTACAACTTTTGTTAGCATATCTGCAGGATTCTGGCTAGTGTGTATCTTTTCCAACTTCAACTCTCCATCTTCTAATACTGACCGTATGAAATGGTACTTGAGATGTATGTGTTTAGTCCTGGAATGAAATGCTGAGTTCTTTTCAAGATGAATGGCACTTTGGCTATCACTGTATAGCGTGCCCATATCATGCTTCTTACCCAATTCACCCATAAACCTTTGTAACCAAATCATTTCTTTACTAGCCTCTTTAGCAGCAACATACTCTGCTTCTGTTGTTGAAAGTGCAACAACACTTTGGATTTTTGAAACCCAACTGACAGTTGTTCCACCTACAGTAAATACATATCCTGTAGTGCTCCTCCTGTTATCTCTATCACTTGCCATATCTGCATCAACATATCCCTGTAGAGCAATGTTTGAACCACCAAAGCATAATGCTTGATTTGTGGTACCTCTCAAATATCTGAGAATCCATTTTACTGCCATCCAATGTTCTTTTTCTGGATTATTCATGTACCTGCTTACAACTCCCACTGCATGTGCAATATCAGGCCTTGTGCAGACCATTGCATACATTAAGCTTCCAACTGCAGATGCATATGGAAATTTAGACATATAATCCATGTCTTCTTGGGTCTTTGGGCACATCTCCTTACTAAGTTTGAAATGGCTAGAAAAAGGTGTACTAACTGGTTTTGCATTCTGCATATTAAATCTTTTCAACACCTTTTCTATGTACTCATTCTGAGACAGTGTTAATTTGTGATTTTTCCTGTCTCTAGCTATCCTCATACCAAGGATTTGTTTTGCGGCTCCCAAATCCTTCATTGCAAATGAATTTGCCAATTTTCTTTTGAGCACATTTATTTCCTGCATGTTAGACCCTGCAACAAGCATGTCATCTACATACAATAACAGTATAATATAGCTGCCATCATTTTTCCTTTTCAGATAAACACAATGATCAGAGTGACATCTAGTATAACCTTGTTCGGACATAAACTTGTCAAATTTTAGATACCACTGCCTTGGAGCCTGTTTTAAGCCATACAAGCTCTTCTTTAACCTGCACACCAATTTTTCTTTCCCTTTTACCTCATATCATTCTGGTTGCTGCATGTATATCTCTTCCTCCAAATCTCCATGGAGAAATGTTGTCTTTACATCTAACTGTTCAAGATGTAAATCTTCCGCTGCTACAAGACTTAAAATAGTTCTGATTGAATTAATTTTAACAACAGGAGAAAATATTTCATCAAAATCAATACCTTTCTTCTGTGCAAACCCCTTCACCACAAGTCTAGCTTTGTACCTCTGTTTTCCTCCATCTTCTTCCTTCAGCCTGTAAACCCATTTATTCTGCAATGCAGTTTTACCTGCAGGCAACCTGACTAAGGCCCAAGTCTGGTTATGCATTAAGGAGTCAATCTCTTCTTCCATGGCTAGCTCCCACTTCTTCCTGCTTTCAACCTACATTGCTTCTTCATAACATTCAGGTTCACCAGAATCAGTCAACAATAAATAATATAATGAAGGAGAGTATCGTTCAGGGGGTCTACTTATCCTGGTAGATCTTCTAACACCACTTTCAGGTGTTTGAGGTGCCTGTTGCTGTTTTGGTAGTTGTTGTTGCTATGGCTGTTGATTATTATTATTTTCAGGCACCTTTACTTTTTCAGATATCTCATCAAGAACCGCATATTCCTTGCTTTCTTTTTCCTATTTCTTTTCCTACAACTGATTCTTATACAAGACCTTTTTATTGAATATTACATCTTTGCTCCTAATGATTTTGTGATTTTCATAATCATATAAGCGATAACCAAAATCATTAGCACCATATCCAATAAAGGTACATTTCTTTGATTTTGCCTCAAGCTTTGTTCTGTTTTCTTTATTAATATGGACAAAGGCCTCACAACCAAAAGGCTTTAAGAAAGAGTAGTTTACCTTTTTACCTGTCCATTTTTCCTCTGGAATACCACCATCCAAGGAACTTGAAGGCCCTCTGTTTATTAGATTAACAATAATATCTACAGCATCTGCCCAAAATTGTAAAGGCAATCTTGCATGCAATCTCATGCACCTTGCACGCTCCATGATTGTTCTATTCATCATTTCTGACACACCATTTTCTTGTGGTGTTCTTGGAACTATCTTCTCTCTGTGAATTCCATGCTCTGAACAGTACCTATCAAACTCTTTGCTGCAATATTCACCTCCATTGTCTGATCTAAGACACTTCAACTTCTTTCCTGTCTCAATATCAACTAAATCTTTCCATGTCTGATCAAATACATCAAATTTATTCTGAATACAATAAATCCATGTTTTTCTAGTTGCATCATCAATAAAAGTAACATAATAACGAGAGCCACCGAGAGATGATACCTGAGCAGGTCCCATACATCTGTATGCACAAGCTCCAATTTTTCGCTCTTCTTTTCTTTCCCAACTCTGAGAAATATGAATCTCTTCTGTTTTCCATAAATGCAATTCTCACAAAAATCGAAATCAACATTCTTCAAAACTGGCAACAAATTTCTTGAGTGAAGAATCTTCATTCTCTTCTCACTCATGTGTCCGAGCCTATGATGCCATAATGTTGCATCTGCTCCTTTGGAAGTTAAAGCATTAACAGAGTTAGAAATACCATTGCATAAATACAATGTACCAACCTTTTCACCTTTTGCTATTACCAGCGCTCCTTTGGTGACCTTCCAAGTTTTATCTGTGAAAGTTGTCACACAACCTTCACTGCCTAACTGCCCTGTTGAAATCAGATTTTTCTTCAGATCTGGAACATGCCTTACCTCCTTTAGTAGCCATTGGTTTCCATTCTGTTGTTTTACAAGAACTTTACCCATTCCAACAATTTTACGGGGTTTATCATCACCCAAACGAACTTGTCCAAAATCTCCTTGAACATAGTCATGAAAATATTTCTTATCAGGTGTGGCATGGAATGAAGCCCCTGAATCTACAACCCAAGAATCGGTAACATTTTCGAAAGAAAGAATCAAAGCATCTTGTAACACATCACCTGTCACATTTGCTTCATGATTGTTTTCTTGCTGTGTGTCTCCTTATTTTCCCTTCCGAGATCTACAGTCTTTCTTTAGGTGTCCTTTCTTTCCGCAATTCCAGCACACTATCCCCGATTTGGACTTGGATCTGCCTTTCCTTGATTTACTGCGATATCCCGAGCTCTTTCCTCTTTCCATTCTTCTTCCCCTAGACTCTGCACTCAAAGCATTACCTGATGTCTCACCGGAGCTTTTCCGTCGCATTTCCTCGCTAAGGATAGCACCAACAACATCATCAAACTTTAAAGTATTAGATCCAGAGACAGAGTTACTAATGGCCATTACTAAACCATTCCAACTCTCTGGTAATGAGCACAAGAATAACAGAGCTCTAACTTCATCATCAAAGTTTACCCCTACAGAACTTAACTGACTGGTAACTGTATTAAATTCATTTAAATGGTCTGCAACAGATCCACCTTCCGACATCTTCATATTAAATAGTCGTTTCATAAGAAATACCTTGTTTGAGGCCGAGGGTTTTTCATATAGTTTTGCCAACGTCTGCATCAAACCCTCTGTTATTGTTTCCTTAGAAATATTGAAGACGACTGACGCCGCAAGGCACAACCGTACTTTTTCGAGTGCCTTTCTATCGAGAATGTTCCATTCTACGTCTGTCATGGCCGCCAGCTTCTTTGTTTTTCCGCTCAATGGTAGGTACAGATATTTCTGATACAGATAATCTTCCATCTGCATCTTCCACAACGGGAAGTTTTGGCCGTTAAATTTCTTGACCCTAAACTTATTATCTTTCGCCATTGCTCCCACTCGAACCAAGAACCCTTATTTCCTACGAGTTTATCAGCTAAATAAAACTTCCGCTTTGATACCAGTTGTTAGAAAATTATATATTATGGAGCAATGCAACACATAAAATATGCTAAAAAATACAAGCACACAAAACACATAAAACCAGAGAGACACGGATATACATGGTTCACCCAGTTTGGGCTATGTCCACCCCAAACAACCAGTCCTTCCTTTCTATTATCCAGCAAAATGAAGAGACAAAACCTACAACATATTCGTTGTAATATCTTCTGTTCTCTCTCACAGTCTCCCTCTTTGTTTCTCGCTCTGATAATACACACATACAATACACAACCGCAATACAATGCCCTCATAAAAGCGAGGGGTTGCCTTCTTGGGCAAAAAACCCTAATCTAAACATAACTTCTACCGTCAGATCATTTGCCTAATGAACAACCCAAATTGACTAGAAATTACTATACTTTTACAAGGCAATTTTACATCTGTTTTTAGCTTCGGGGGCGCTGCCCCCGGACCCCCCACGGCAGCGATTAATTACGGGCGGCGTTGTTGCCCCTTTTAAGGTACAGGGGTCCAATGTTGTGATACAAAGTAAACAAGATAATCAGGCTCCACACCCAACAATTATATACTTCTATGACAGTAGCACAGCATTTCATAACAGAACAAAATAGATCCAGATACAGAAAACACACTTACACAGATATTTCGTAGCTTAAATGCAGAAAACGCACAATGAATTAATTACCAGTGATTCACACAAAGAGTACTCACAGATTCAGTTCTCTATCAACCTTTCTTATTCATCAATTCATCAATTCCTTCTTATAATTCCCTTCCCATCCTGCGCACACAGTAGTAGGTTCTGCACATAGCTAGACTTGGATCTCCCCGCGCACAGCCAGCAGGAGTCCTTTCCCCAAAAACCAAAACAAATAGCTTAAACCACAATTCGCATCAATAGCTCTTCATTTTCCTACCTTACAATACAAAATGTTCCTCTATTTATAATAATCTAGCCTAGACTTTCCTATGGTCCGCAAACCATGGTTTTCGGACCCCTGGTTTACCCTTTTACCCATTACAATGCTTTCGGGGCTTTGACCCACCCCAAAACCCCTGCGCTAGATAAAATCTAATAAAAAATATTCCAAAATGGACCAGTTTCGCAGCTCGTAGGAGACCCTATTCCAACAGACCTCCCATGGCAGAAGAAAATAAATATGAGGGAGCAAGAGATCCTTTCAAAATGTTGATCGAAGAGGCCCTCAAGCAACAAAGGAACAATATGATTGATAAATTTTCCTAAATCATTCGACGGGTATCAATGGGTGAAGCATCTTCATCCAATAATCACTTCGGAGGTGCTGCCCCCTTTAAGGTACAAGTTAACTTTGATATTCCTATATTTGAAGGCCAAATAGACACATATGTCATAGATAGATGGTTAAATATGTTGGAAGGACATTTTTTGGTCCATAATTTTTCCAATAGGGAAAATATTACTTTTTCACTCCTCATAGTCACCCCCCCACATCAAGGATGGTAGGGAAACCTACTATGAGCATAGGGACAAGAAGGAACCCTCACTATTTTCAGTCGCACCCACTTGGAATTCTTTCTAAGACACCGTTAAGGTACAATATTACCTTGTCGGGAATTATGAAGATAAGTACATAAAATGGACCACACTACGGCAGGAAAGGAACCAATACATGCTGGAGTTCACAAATATTTTTCATACCCTTCGCATGAATTTGGGTATCAAGGATTTTGAGTGCAATTTGGTACTCAAGTACCGTGGCCGTTTGCATACCAATATGTTATCAAGATCAAGTATAAATTTAAATAGAAGAAGTGAGACTTTGGATCTATGAATCTGAAGCATGAAAAATGCACCCCCAAACTGCGGAACAATGGGAAAAGGCAAGGTGGGGTGATCTATAAAAACCCATTGAAACCATAAGTAAAGAATAGCACCATGAGACAAAGAAGGACACATGAAAATTGTGTGAGTTCCATAAGAGTGCCACTCACAACACAAATGAGTGTTGCGCTAAGCAGTCACTAGTGGTCGAGATGAAAGATTCAGAGTTAGATGCATGTTTCAACTCTAAGTCAGAACTCGACAAGAAGAATGACAAGGGGAATCAGATTATGAATGCATAGCCCAGTGTGGTTGATTCCACCGACAAGGTCCAAAATATTGGGCCCAAAGATCCAGAGGAGGGGGAGCGTCTCTTCCATTCATAAATGTGGGTGAAGGGTTGCCCGTTGTAGTTCATTGTCGAAAGTGGGAGCCAAAATAACCACATATTAGTTGGGTTCATGAAGCATTTAGGCCTACTAATGACACCATACCCACAAATGTACATCATCAGATGGCTCCACCAAGTGCAAGATCTCCACGTCAGCCAATAGTGCCGCCTACCCTAAAACATCAAGCTCTTCGCGAATGAGGTACTATGTGATGTTTCTCCCCTTGAAGTTTGTGATGTATTATTAGGCCAAACGTACTTGCAAAAGAATTATGTTGTGTATGTGTCCAGGCCTTGCACTATTATTATTACTTTGGGTAGTAAGTTGTACAAGATATTGGAGGTAGGTCTTCCCATCGCCATTTCTTTGATATCTACTAAGAAATGTAGTAAGATTATTTCCCATATCAGGAAATTTATTTACTTTTTGATTCACTCTCAAAGTAAGGGGAATATCGTGGCCACATCCATGGCCCAAGGGAAAGGCTCCCCCACAAAACAGAAGTAGGTGGATAAAGTCATGGAAGAATACATGTACATCTTCTTCTCACCCACAGGGATAGCTTTGCACTTTCTGTTCTAGCATTCGATCAATCTAACTCCCAAAGCACCTCTACCCAATGGGCCAATATACTGTCACTATCTTATGGAAAGTTAAAAAATCAAGTAGAAGATCCATTATTTGCTACAAAAAGGGCACATCTAGCCAAGTTCCTCACCTTATGAAAGCCCAATTGTACTCGTGTAGAAGAAGGATGGGACCCAAAGACTCTACATTGATTATCAGGCACTAAATAAAATCAATTTCAGGAATAGGTATCCAATCCCATAGATCGATGACCTTCTTGACCAACTCAAGTGGGACAAGTACTTCAACAATATTTATTTTAAGTATGCCAATCACCAAGTTCCAATAGAACCAAAAAATGTATTAAAGACCGCCTTCAATTCGAAGGAGGGCCTTTCTGAGTGGTTGGTCATGCCTTTTGGGTTGAAAAATTCCCCTGCAAATTTTATGAGACTGATGAATGAAACCTTCACTAACTCATGCATGCTTGTATATCAGGATGACATCCTCATCTTCAACAAGATTTGGGAAGAACACTTGCAACATCTTCGATAGGTCCTTCAAACCTTGCGAAAACACAAGCTATGTGCCAACTTGGAAAAATGCACCTTTGGCATGAAATTGGTCCAATATCTAGATTATATCATTTATGAGAAATGTGTGCATGTGGATCCGACTAATATTCTAGTCATTCGATATTGGACAAATTTGACCACTCTAATAGAGCTTCATAAATTTCTGGGCCTTTCCAATTTCTATCGATGGTTCTTGTTGGGGTTCTCTCATATCACTTGGTCTTTAAGTCAAGTTACCAAGGGTGGAGCGAAAATACATTTTTTCTATTATGAGTCCCAACATAAGACACTTTTTGAGATGAAGCATTTCCTTTGCTCTGCACCACTACTCACATATCCATATCTGCAACAACCATTTGAAATTGAGATAAATACCTCTGACTATGCTATTGGTGTGGCTATCACCTAACAAGAGAATTTGATGGCCTATCACAGTGAGAAACTCTATGATACAAATTTGAAATACGTCACTTACGATAAAGAGATGCATTCCATCGTGCAGGCTTTCGCCCAGTGGAAATATTACATTCTAGGGAAGGAGATGATCATCCACAAAGGTCACTGGCCTCTCTAGTTTATACTAACACAAGGGAAGTTGTAGAATGACTGACATAAAAAATGGTCCTCATATCTGTAATAGTTTCATTTGAACATTAAGTACAAGAATTGAAGCACCAATAATGTTGCATATTGCCTCAATCAGACATTAGTTGTGGCACTGACCACTGTTCTCGACTCTTATGGGAATGAGACTTATGGATGGCTGAAACTTTACAAAAATGATCTAGATATCACCACCACATACCATATGGTTATGGATGGAAAGAAATTTCTAGACTTCCATCTCTAGGACACACTGTTATGCCACCAAAGACACCTTTTTGTTCCTTAAATCAAATGTGCCAGGATGATTTTTGAGGCACACTACAGTAAGGTTGCATGACAATTTTGTGTAGAGAAGATAGTGGCAATATTGAAAAGTATTTTTATTGGCCAAATCCCTGACATGATATTGGAAAATATATCATATCATGCACTACCTATTCCATTGCCAAGCCACCCATTAAGAAGAAAGGCTAGTATACTCATTTGTTTACTCCTAGCTGTCCCTGGGAATCCATATCCATAAACTATATGTCTGACGTTCCTTCTACCATGTATGGAAATGAATGTGTATTTGTGGTCATCGATAGATTTTCTAAGATGGCCATATTGGTTTCCTGCAATAAGAGTATCATAGTAGAAGCCACTACCAAACTCTTCTTTGAATCAATGTGGGTACATTTTTGGATCCTGTAGATCATTATATCATATCAGGATAGCAGGTTCCTAAGCACTTTTTGGTCGAGCCTCTGGTCATCATTAGATGGAGAAAGAAGCCACCGAGTGAAAGAATGGAATTTTTCAAACCTAAAAATATGGATGAGGCTTGTGTATGGGCATGATACCTAGAGAACATAGGCTAGAAGAAAGGGAAATCAAGTGGATCAAAGTAGAAGGAGCACCGAGAAGCTTCCAAGGAGGGGCAGAAGAAGTGGAAAGGGGGAAAAGGAAAAAAGACAACAACCACAACATATTAGTGCAAATATCCCAATTGTAACATACTCCATATTCCCCCGCCCAAATTAAGGTCAGCAGGAGGTAGTTACTATGATGACCTGAATCCCATCGTTACATTATGGAAATGGGTTCTATTTTTTTCGCTTTCTTATAACCTTTCAAAACTAAAAACAAACCATGCCATCGTGTTCATCTTGTCGAGAAAATTATGTTGATATAAAATATGTTCCCAATAGTCTCCAAGATTCCAAATTATGGTCTTTAAAGCCTTATTAGTTTAAAAATGTCATCTCTCTTTCCCTGCCATGCAACACCCATGTGGAGCACGTGTGGGGTGCATAGTTACCTTATTCTCTCTCTCTCTCTCTCATTATATATATATATATTCATGCAAGGTCATCATAGTAACTATTTCCTGCTAACACTTATTTGGGCAGGGAATAGAAGTGGGTATGTTACACCAACAACCACTGCAACCATTATGACAACATTGATGGTCATGGAGAGGATATGTGATGGAATTTACATCTTGAGCTCAACCAAAATATGCTACAGAGAAAAATCTCATGACCACAAATTTGAGCAACTAAATGGAAAAAAACTTAGATGTGGATGCAAAGATTGTTTGTAAATCAGTGTAGAAGGGGTTGAATCTGAGTAGCATTTAACATGAAAAGGATGAGAAGGAAATGACATGAATATTCCATAGAAATATACATTTAATAATGTTTGAAAATTAGTGAATTTATAAATTAGAGTTGGCTTTCCTTACTTGATAATTACTTGTGATATTATTTGGAATTTTATTACTTTTATTTCTTCTTCATAAAGTAATTACAAAAACATGAAGATAAAAAAAAACAAAAAGAACACAAGAGATAGGTTATAAGCCAGGGAAAAACACATCCAAGGGGAAAACCCATAAATAATAATTCTCTTCTTATAGATTCAAATAAAAGTGACACCTCCAAGACCCAAAGACCAAAGTCAATATTCCTTCAAGGCACCAAGTCAAACCTCCAGCAATTCCTTCCTCAAACAAGCTCATGTCAACAAGGTCAAAAAAAGTCAAACTTCAAAATTTATGGTCAAATCAGAGTTTTGGCCCTCTATTTCTTATCTCAAACTTTGACCTAAAATTCTCGGCCTTCCATAGTTATCCATAAACCATAATCTCGCACATGTGAGAGAATCCAAGCATAATAATAAGATTTCCCTTATTTTCTTTGAATTTCTCTCGTCTTCTTTAACCTTGGATATTATTGCTTCCTTTTCATGTTTAAGATCAAAGTGTGAAGTGTATCCAAGTGATTCGAAGTCCCTTCCTATATATACACTTCTCAAGAGGTCGAATAGGCCTCTCCTAGGCCGACTTATCCTTGGAAGGGCCGACTTGGTATTGACGGAAAAAATTTCTTTCTAGACTCAAAAATAATAATTTTCTTTTGTTAGAAAGAGTCCAAATGGGACTATAATATATGAAAATTGTTCTTCTTTGAATCAACAAGCACTAGAAGCATGAAGATCATGCTTTGAACTAGAGTTGAGCATGAAACCCATGTTTCAACAAATAAAAATTCTTTTTCTTTATACAATGTCATGATTACAAGTGTCATTACGAAGACCGAATATAGTTACATTCTCCATGTTGGGTGTGTGTTATATTATTTCCATGACTAGCCCCATGCATTGTACGTTATGCCAGGCACAACGGGGGGGGGGGGGGGGGGTCACAGTGGGTGTGGCTAACCCCCCTGTCAGTTTTTTTATGTGGAACCAATAATATTTGGGCGGACCCAAGGATGGGGGGGAAACCAAAAGATAGTGGGCGGACCTACCCATGGTTTTTTGCATGGGTTTTTCACATGGTTTTGGGCATGATGTTTTTCTTCCCATGGTATTTTGTAGATCTGGTCAAGGGAACTACAATTATGTTCTAATCCAGGGTTAATGGATTGGGGTTTATGAATGCTTCAACATGTATATATATGTATTGTAACATTGAAAGGAACATAATGAAAAATCAATTTGGTAGTCTCAGTTTTGGGATTCATGGGAAAATCTTGTAGAAATTATACAAGATGCATGTATATTACTGGACTCCCCTGATCTAAATACATAATGCTTCCACTTAAATCTTTGCGGAAATTAAATCGCCAATTGCAAAACACATATGAAGAAAAATCAATCGCACATAAACACAGTTGTTTAACGAGAAAGATTAAAGCTAAAAACCGCAACTATCATATATTATGTATATCAATGGAACATGTAGCAATATCATACAAAGATTAGTACATCAAGATCTCAGTATAATCAACAATCATTACACACTGTCATTCAGAAATTTGCATATCTATGCACCGATTTCTTGCCTCCTGACAGCCTGCCTCCACTACGCAATCCCTACTGAAGAAGACCTCTGAATGAATTCAAATTGGCCTTGCCTTGAATTTTCAATCCTCATTGGCATATCCAATGTGTGTAAGATGCATTGAATGCATCACTATAGTCACTACAGATAGTCCATCTCACCCTTTCACCTATCTCTCCACGGGGTCTCCACTGGAGCTGACATGCAAGTAGTTAACTATTGTATTTTTTCAGTTGCAAGTGAGTCTCTAGTTGTGAATTAAATAAATAATTTTTTCACTAAACTCTCACTAGTGTATCTTCAGTTATAACTAGATACAACTAGCACAACTTATTTTAACTCACGTAATTGAGTTAAACTAAATAACAACTCCCATAACTACCCTTCCAACTCTGTCACAACTCTGCCACTTCAGTTCTAACTGAGTCCTCCATGCATGAGTCACCAACCACCTAGGAATTGTGTAATTCCTTCAGCCCATTGATTTTGCAAATTTGTTCACTGAAATAAAGTGCTCCAAGAGAATAAGCGGATATTTATTGTCAGATTATTATTAAGGGCTAATAATAATCGACATGCATCTATTTTTAGATTAGCGATCTATAAATAGACTTCGCCCAATCTTCTAAATTTTTTTTTTATCTATTTTTTCAAATTGATCAACCATCTACAAATAGCATCCTTTAACTTATAGAATATGCTCTCCATGTATAAAAATAGACATACACCTAAAAATAGCCTACGGGCCCCACTTAGTGACGATGCTTAATTTTCACTACGCTCATCATCTTGTTGAATCTCAACACTCCCTCTCAACAAGATAGGGATTATCCTTCACCCAGATCCCGCCTCTATGGTATTTGAATTTTCTCCTGGTGAGTGCCTTCGTCAGAATATCTGCATCCTGATCTTCGGTAGGAATGTATTGAAGCAACATGATATTCCGCTGCACACAATCTCTGATATGATGATACCAGATATCTATATGCTTAGATATATCATGAAACACAAGATTAATCGAGAGTTTAATGCAACTTTGATTATCACAATGTATCACTGTAGGATCTAACTAAGAACCGAACAAAATGACCAGGATCTTCCTCATCCAGATAGCCTCACATGCATCTTGACTTGTTGCCATGTATTCTTCTTCTGCTGAACTGAGTGCCATGGATCTTTGTTTTCTGTTGTACCAAGAAACTAGTGTAGATATGATACTGAAAACCCCTCCTGATGTGCTCTTTCTGTCTGTTGGGCTGCCTGCCCAATCTGCGTCCATGAAGCCATGCAACTTCACCTCATCCATATGTCTGTATCATAAGCCATACTTAGATGTGCCCCTGAGATATCTCAGGACATGCTTGTCTGCCTTCCAAAAGAGCTTGGTAGGCTTAACCATCACTTGACTAAGTTGGTTCACCGCATAGCATATGTCCAGTCTTGTATTAACTAAATACATTAGCAAACTCACCAACTGTCGATAGACAATAGCATCCACTACCTCTGTTGATGTAGCATCCTCTTTCCTCCAATTTCCTGGAGGAGGAGTATCCATGGGCTTGCAGTCCTACATGTGAAACTTACCAAGTATCTCCCGAGCATACTTGCCTTGAGACACAAACAGTTCACCTTCTCCCTGCCATATTTCCAATCCAAGGAAATAATAAAGGAGGCCCAAATCCTTCATCTCAAACTCCTTTGCAAGATCTTCCTTGCATGAGTGTATCAACTGCTCATCACCCATTAGTATTAAATCATCAACATAAAGAACAATGATTAAAAGCTTACCCTCCACCACAATTTGGTATAGGTTTGCATCCACCTCACTCTTGGTGAAGCCAAGCCCAGTGAAATAGCTTTCAATCCGTGTGTACCAAGCATGAGGTGCTTGCTTCAGCCCATACAACACTCTTTTGAGTCTGCACACATGCGACTCGCTGCTGAAGATCTCAAATCCTTCAAGTTTCTCAATGTACACTTCTTCCTCAATGATCCCATTAAGGAACGCAGTGTTCACATCCATCTGATGAATGTGCCAACCCATCTACACTGAGAGAGCAAGGATGGTCCTTATGGAAGAATATTGTGCGACATGTGCAAAGGTTTATTCATAATCAATCTCCTCGATCTGTGAGAAGCCCCGGGCAACAAATCTTTCCTTATACTTCTCGACGCTCCCATCAGCAACTTGATTTACCTTGTAGATCCATCTTGAACTTATCACTGATTTACCAACCGGTCTTGGAACAATCTCCCAAGCTTTGTTTCTAACAATGGAGTCATACTCCTCCACCATGGTATCTACCCATGTGGGCTCCTGTGCTGCTTCCTCAAAGGAAGATGGTTATGTCACGATACACTTTCTCATGAGAGCCATGTATCCAGTGAATCGGTCAGGTGACTTTATCTTTTTGCGCTGTGATGTAGGGACTCCTAAATTTTGTGCCGCATCAAGCTTCAGTCTCTTAGCTTCTGTGGTACGCCTTCTGCCTATTCTAATGTTTGGCTCTGCGTGAGTGGACTCCTCCACTCCATGATCCTCCTCCTATAGCTGATCCACATCTTGATGCTCATCTTTGGGAACAAGAAGTTCCTCCTCTGCATGCAAGTGTATCTCCCTCTCAAGCAAAAACTTCATGGCTTTCTCCTCATTGAATTTTATATCCTGTCGCACCACAGTCATCTGAAAGTTTTAAAAAATACACGCGATAATTATGGGGTGTTTATGTGTACCCCAAAAATATCCCAACTTCTACAGTATGCTCCAGCTTCTTCCTGGTGTCCTTTGTCACATGAATGTAAACATATGATCCAAAAATCTTCGAATGAGAAATATCAGGCTTCTTACTACTAAAATTTTCTTCAGGTGTAGTCATGCCAACTACTCTATGAGGACAACGGTTTTAATACATAAACCGCAGTGTTGCATGCTTCCACCCACAAGTGCATTGGTAGGCCCTGGTCATGCAACATAGCTCGTGCAAAACCTATGATCGTTTTTTTCTTCCTCTCTGCAACCCCATTTTGCTGTGGGTTATGAGGCGCTATGAGTTCTCTTGAAATTCCTTCTTTGCTACAGAAGTATTTGAATTCGTTAGAGATATATTCACCACCATTATCACTCCGCAGACCCTTCAATTGCTTCCCCAACTCCTCCACCAATGCTTTAAACTCATAGAACTTTGAGAATTTTTCACTCTTCTTCTGCATGAAGAAGATCTAGCATCTACGATAATATTCATCAACAAATTTAACATAATACTTTTGTTTTGGTGTTGAAGCAACCGAGAAAGGTCCACACATGTCTGTGTTAATTCTCTCTAGGATCACTGAAGCACGGTTCTCCTTCTCATGAAAGGTGGTCTTCACAAAATTACCCATAGTACTTCCCTTGCATTGATCTGACTACTCAAGAGTACCCTTGGGAATTCCAGTAGAAATCTGCTACAAAATATTCAAGGCACCATGGTGAATATGGCCCAATCTCCTATGCTATAATTCGCCCTCATCCCGACTCACCACTTCTTCTGCTTTGCCCATCATTGTAGCATAGCCATATACCTCCAGCTTGTAGATATTCTTAACTCGAATCCCTATCCTCTTGGTTTGACTCATTGTTTTATGTCACAGGAAAGCTTTTCCCTTGCTGAAAACAACGTCATAATATTCTCCAACATTGCGACCGAGACCAAGTTCTTCTTCAGACCTAGAACATGCATAAAATATTTCAACAGAAATGGTCTACCTAAATCCCTCTCAAAGGTAATGATCCCAACGCCAGTCGCATTGTATCTACCATCATTACCCGATATTTATATGCATTTGGATATCTTTCTCCTCCAAGTCACTAAACAAATCCTTGTATCCCGTCATGTGGAAGGAAGCACCACTATCAAGATACCACACCAATCTCATTGCGCTTGAAACCAAGCATGCGATCAAAGAGAAATAAAGTTCAAATTGCAAGGCTAAGGCCTCACCAGTTGCAGCTCCAACATCCTTCTTTTTATTCTTTTTCTGTGGGCAGTTAGTGGCGAGATGCCCATGTTCGTGACAGTGAAAACACTTCACCTTGGAGAAATCTAGCTTCTTGCCTTTAGCCTCAGATTTTGGATGGGATTTATTCCCCTTCCCTTTCCTTGCTTTGGAAGCCAAAGCGTAATTCTCTTCATCATAATTCTTCGATGAAGAGCCATCCTTGGTACTTCGCTTTATCTCCTCCTGCACTAGGTCCAACCAAAGTCGCTCCCAATCTGGTAGTTTCTCCCGTCCATTGACAGAGTCCTGATAACTGTGCCAATTCTTCGATAGCCCAAGGAGAGCCAAGCTCACCAAGTCATCATCCGCAACTGTGATTCCCACACTCCCCAACTCATCTCTACATTGGAAAAACTTCGTGAGATATTTTGGAATACTGTCGCCCTTCTCCATTTTGATTTTTTTGGGCTTATCTTTCAGCGCCAACTTCCTATGGTCGCTGCTACTTTGGAAAAGGTCTGTCAAAGCCTTCCATATTGAAAATGGAGTGACTTTCCCATGAAGGCTGGACACAATATGTTCCTTCACACCTTCCAACATAATTCTTCTTGTCTTTGCTACCTTCTTTTTTCAGGCGTCAAGTAATGCAACATCACTAGAAGTAGGCTTAGGAACATCACTATCGATGAACTCCTTCAGACCATTATCTTCAAGCACCGCCTCCATCCTTTCCTTCCAGGCTATTTAGTTCAAGCTACCCTCAAGGGCATACTCCAACTGCAACCCATTGAAAGCCATTTCAATGAAAACTCAACTGTCGCACCAGGAAATTTCTACAACAAATTTGAATGATACACCAGCACAAAACTCAGCACCGCTTCAATATTGCAATCTCTAGTGATTAACACTGCTCCGATACCATGTAGAAATTATACAAGATGCATGTATATTACCAGACTCCCCTGATCTAACAAATTAATCTTATGTTAAATGCATAATCCTTCCACTTAATTCTTTGTGGAAATTAAATCGCCAATTTCAAAACACATATGAAGCAAAATCAATCGCACATAAACATAATTTTTTAATGGGAAAGCTTAAAGCTAAAAACCCAAACTATCATATATTATGTATATCAATGGAAAATGTAACAATTTCATACAAATATTAGTACATCAAGCTCTCAGTATAACCAAAAATCATTACACACTGTCATGCAAAAATTTTCCTATCTATGCACCAATTTCTTGCCTCCTGACAGCCTGCCTCCACTGTGCAATCCCTGCTGAAGAAGACCTCTGAATGAATTTGAATTTGCCTTGCCTTGACTGCGCAATCCTCATTGACATCTCCAATGTGTGTAATATCAATTGAATGCATCACTATAGTCACAACAGATAGTCCATCTCACCCTTTCACCTATCTCTCCACTGGGTCTCCACTGGAACTGACATGCAAGTAGTTAAATGTTGTATTTGTTCAGTTGAAAGTGAGTCTCTAGTTGTGAATTAATTAAATAATTAATTCAATAAAATCTCACTAGTGTATCTTCTCCAACTCTGTCACAACTCTTCCACTTCAGTTCTAACTGACTCCTCCATGCATGAGTCACCAACCACCCTAGGAATTACGTAATTCCTTGAGCCCGCTGATTTTCCAAATATGTTCAATGAAATAAAGTGCTCCAAGAGAATAAGTTGATATTTATTGTCGGATTATTATTAAAGGATAATAATAATCGACATGCATCTATTTTTAGATTAGCATCTATAAATAGACTTCGCCCAATCTTCTAAAAATAGAATTTCATATATTTTTCCAACTTGATCAACCATCTACAAATAGAATCCTGCAACTTATAGAATATTCTGACCATGTATAAAAATAGTCATACGCCTAAAAATAGCCTGCGGGCCCCACTTAGTGAAGGTGCTTAATTTTCACTAAGCTCATCATCTTGTTGAATCTCAACAAATATTTGTGTATATTTATTTTAAGTTTTATGATGTCGCCATTGTTTATTTTATGTTATAAGAATGGGTTTTCAGGTGATTTTTTTACAAGGTTAAAACCTACATTTGGAATCAGAGAAGTTTCAGCTTCAAGGGGATGCCTTTTCTACCGAGGGGTTTTGTAATATTCCAAAATTTGCATGCAGCAATTTGGAATATTGAATTTTTCCATTGTCACTTAGGAGATGAATAAAAGGGTGAGGAGATCCATGAATTACATAAATAAGGATAAATCCCTCATGTTGTGTAAGGGGATCATAATGCCAGCTGAATTTTACACTCTCATGTGTGAACAGAGACATTTTGCATGTGGACACAGTCAAGTTTGACCTAGTCAACAGGATAAATGGAGGAGGAGTGGATCAGCAAATAAAAGAGCTCAATGTGAATGAGGCTCAGCCTAGATAGCTATATGTGAGCTAGATTGAAGACCCTTAGGTGTGAAAAGGGCTGAAGCAAGTTGAAGAGGTCAACTTTGACCAAATCAAACAGCGTAGTTTAGAGGAGTGGCTCTAATGAAGACACAACACAGTTTTGGAGGGAGATTGTTGGAGTGAAGGTGGAAACCATATTGAGTGGGACCCAAGGTGAGAAGGCTCACTTATTTTATAGGGAAGATTATGGCAGCCATTTGGAGGTTAGCTTATGTATTACATTATCATGTCTGCTTAAACTTTTGCTCTCTTAGTTGTTTAGCTGAGATTACTGGTGCTGCTTAGCACTAAGGGATTCCTGTTCAGGAATTCCTTCTCTTCCCTTTGAGTAGCTCTTGGGAGAGATCTGATCCATCATTCCTCATATCCGGCATTGGTGCCAAGCTTCAGTCTATAGTTTCAGCATAGTTTCTATAGGAGGTTGAGCTAAGTTGCAGGGTGTTGCTGGGGAGGGTTGAGAAACCCACTGTCTGAGTTGATTTTGTAGAAGAGGGAAGTTACCTTCTTGTGGGAGATTAGTTTGGAGAGTTATTGGGCTGATATCAGATCATTGGCAGTAGGCCAACTCATTTTCATCAACTACAGTGTTATTCCACTCAGGAATTGCATTATTTCTGCAAGGCAATTTTAGCTGTGACTCTTGTGGCTCTTTCAGGGAGTTTTCCTGTGATTGGAGGATGAGTTCTTCCATGGGGGAAGAAATTTGTTCAGATATGCATGATATATTCATTCTTACAGACTTGTACACTCATGTGCTTCAGTTTGGAGTGTTATTCAGTCATACAACTGAAAATCACCATTTGTATCCAGAGTGAATTCCTAGAAACCCTTCCCGAGTTCTCTAGCTTTGTATAGAGGAGACTAGATCTCAAATTTATGAGAATATTGTTTAATAAAATATCATATATATGTGTCTCTATCATTTATGTTCATAAACGCTCTCTTATACTGCGTGGGAGGTATGTTTAACCCACCTATTTTGATTTGTTTCATCTCAATTCTTGGATTTAGGTTGTGTATTAACTGATATACAGGATCCAAGGGTTAATTTCATTATTTTATAGCATATGTTGCTGGGAATGTGTTTTTAGTGCATGCTTGCTGAGCTGTCCCGATTTTGGGATATTACAATGGTATCAGAGCAAGATATTTGGCTCAGCTTGTGGGCTTCAAGAAAAATGCTATAAAAGAAAGAGCAAGGCCAGAATGATGAAGAGGATGAGTTTATTCTCATCACTTTTTAGATCCAGTAAGAACCTCTCCGAGGAGGTTGAACAAGAAGAAGAGAAAAGGAGCAGTGAAACTCCTAGAGATTTTCAAGAACAGGAAGAGCCATGCACTTCCTATGATTATAAGGAGAGACCAGTGTTGCAGAGAGCTCCATATCATTGGGACATATCCTTTTTCTTTGACAGGAAGGAAAAATTGCCGGAAGATGGAGGACACTTGGACCACATGGTTCTAAGTGAATACCTTGTTGGGTACAAATCCCAACCTAGAGCCTTCAAGGAGACTCTATCTTTTCCTCAGTTCATTCATTTGGAGGAAGAAATAAGACCTTGTGGCCAAGGAAGCATCAAGGGCAATAGGTTTCTATTGTCTACTTATGATGGGTCATCTACAGCAAGGGTTTGGGCAAGGAGACTTGATGCATTATTCCTACTACATCCGGTGGTAGAGGATGAGGCTGTAGAGATTTCAGTGCTACACCTAGAGGGTGAAGCAAATATTTGGTGGTCCAGCCATTTGAGCCATGCAAGAGTGGTTAATTTTTCTGAATTTACTCAAATGTTGATCGAAGACTTTGGTGAAGGAAAATATGAAAAGAAGAAGCCCTCACCACCAGTGGAGGGGACTTGTACCAGTGCTGTCATAGCTATGGGGGATCAGCCCTCAACATATTAAGTTGGAGGAGCCAACCTATTGGGAGGAGAAGCCCTTAAAGCCATGCAAGATACTTCCAAAGTTCATCAAGGTATTCCTAACTTTTCATCTCCTATTGTTTCAGAAAATCATATGGAGGATTGTGTACCATTGCACACTGCTCATTTGGGACAGCATGATTGCACTGCACTATGCAACCTTGGTTTGATCAAGGGAGGGTGGATACATCATCCTAATGGGCCACTGATGGGTTTCACACCACATGTGAGGGTGGGGTGTGAATTCTATGAGGATGGGATGAGCTTTGTCCCAAACAAGTTCATGCAAAACCATATGTTCATCCTTGAGTTGGGGCATGAGCCAACCAAAACACCATGGAGGAGAGTTACATCGCTGTCAAGAGGAAGCAGTGAGGAAGATTTTCCTTCAGCCCACTTGGATTTTTATGGATTGAATATTATCATTGGTGTGAGATCCTTTCTAGGAGATCTCCAAGGAGTTGCATCTCAACATCCCTTGGAATGCAAGAAGGAAAATCTGATTTGGGGAGAGGGTAGTCTTATTTGGAAGGGTACCAAGATTGATCATGATGGGAGGCACTCACATCAGGAGGAATGGGAGTGGATGGAAAGCAAGAAGCTGGTAGGCTACTTGCACATATATGACACCGGGCAGCAGGAGGCTTGGCTACGTTGGCTGTTCTTGAAAGAGTTTGGCCACCAGGGGACATATCCTTTTTCCAAGGGCATGAGGATGGAAGGAACTTGGCAGGGTACTTGCATCATGGAGCAGCAAGGAGCATGGATGCATTATGATGAGGTGATCATTGTGTTTTCACCATATGATTTGTGTGATGGAGGTATGAGGTGGCAGCAAATACTTTTGTTGCTTTGGAGGATTGAGAGAGAGCAAGGGTAGGTTTTCTCTCCCATTTTGCATGATGTTGCAGGAGGAGGAGATGGAAACATTATGGGAGGAGTGTTTGACATTGAACATGTTAGAGAATGGATTTATAAGTTGGAAGGAGCCTATTTGCATAGGCCAACAACGCCGTCAATGTGGAGAAGGGACTTGTTGATGGAGTGTCCCCAGGATCACTTCACATTTGATGCACTTGGTGGACATGGAGGAGGTGAGATTGATAGAGTAGTGGGTGGATTCATCTGTTGCTATAGTATGTTCTTCTTAAATTGGACTTCCTCTTCATGCAACATATGGTTTATTCCTCTTCATAGGAGTATGTCATACAACTATGGAGAGCTCATTTATGGATCATGTCACCATATTACTTTCATTACATGGTAAGAATTATTTTTTTGCATTTATAGATTGTTAAACATAATATTTTCATCCCATTACCATTTCTTTGCAGTGCATTGCTCTACAAAGGGGCAAGTTTTTCTTGAGGCTCCATGGACCATTTTTGGCCAGCTATTGTGATGGAGATAGCCATCAGCTATATGATCTGGGGCAAGTGTTTGGTTACTCCCTGTATGCTCAGTTGATACATTCAGCCATCTAATATTTACTAGTGGATGTGATGACTTACATAACAAGCCATTTGTCAAGAAACAACTTGCCAAGCTATTTTCTGAACCTGCAATGGGGAAGACTATGTTGTGACCACTTGGGAGATTGTTGGTACCTTCCAACACTGCATGGAACCTTCAATATTTATTTAATTTCGATGGTGATCATGATCCCATTTGCTGATGTTGTTATTGTATTTATGGTGAGCATGATTGGGGGAGGGACACATTGGGTGGATGTGTTTTTAGGGGAGGAACATCCCCACACTTTCTGCATTACATGTGCTGAGGGGAGAATGGGAAGAGACATGGCCACTACAACAAAATATTTGTTTCTTTATGAGGAGGGCCATGAGGTGGATGGGATGCCATATAGTGGTGATTTCTTATCCATAATTTATGAGATGGTTTGGGCCAGCTTGATTCATAGTGCTGGGAAAGGGATATTTGGAGATCTAGTTTCCTTCTTGCCATTTGAGAGCAACATTATGGCAGCCCAAGGTCAGAAAATTCTCTTTACTTATCTTAAGTGGAGGGGAGGATAGTGTGGGGTAGGCCAGTTTGTCTACCATGTTCAAAATTTCAGCCCACCTACTTTGCAGGAGCTCAAGATGGAGGAGGATTTCCAAGATTTTCCATGTTGGGAGGAAACTCCTTTTGTATGGATGATAGCTTTGGGATGGGAGATTCGCATGGGGATGGTAGATCCTGATATAGATCAGAGAACATGCCTCAAGAAGGCTTTTAGACCACCCATTTTTTCCTCCATTGATATCTTACTGTCACATAATGATAGCTATTTGGGGTGTACACCAAAAACTAGCTTGTTTACTTGGGAGGGGCAACTTGGAGATATATTGATGATGCAGCACCTTGATACTTGGATGATTTTATCCTATGAGGTTGCTATAGGGGATAAGGGATTCTCTTTAGTCCTATCCTTGTAGTTTCTTGAGGACAAGAAAAATTTGGGAGGGGAGGACTATAATATTCCAAAATTTGCATGCAGCAATTTGGAATATTGAATTTTTCCATTATCACTTAGGAGATGAATAAAAGGGTGAGGAGACCCATGCATTACAAAAATAAGGATAAAATCCCTCATGTTGTGTAAGGGGATCATAATTCCAACTGAATTTTACACTCTCATGTGTGAACAGGGACATTTTTCATGTGGACACAATCAAGTTTGACCAAGTCAACAGCATAAATGGAGGAGGAGTGGATCAGCAAATAAAAGAGCTCAATGTGAATGAGGCTCAGCCTAGATAGCTATATGTGAGCTGGATTGAAGACCCTTAGGTGTGAAAAGGGTTGAAGCAAGTTGAAGAGGTCAACTTTGACCAAATCAAACAACGCATTTTAGAGGAGTGGCTCTAATGAAGACACAACACAGTTTTAGAGGGAGATTGTTGGTGTGAAGGTGGAAACCATATTGAGTGGGACCCAAGGTGAGAAGGCTCACTTAGTTTATAAGGAAGAGGATAGAATCCATTTGGAGGTTAGATTATGTATTACATTTTCATGTCTGCTTAGACTTTTTCTCTCTTAGTTGTTTAGCTGAGATTGCCGGTGCTGCTTAGCACTGAGGGATTCCTGTTTAGGAATTCCTTCTCTTCCATTTGAGTAGCTCCTGGGAGAGATCTGATCCATCATTCCTCATATCTGGAATTGGTGCCAAGCTTCAGTCTATAGTTTCAGTGCATTTTCTACTGGAGGTTGAGATGAGTTTCAGGGTGTTGCTGGGGAGGGTTGAGAAACCCACTGTCTAAGTTGATTTTGCAGAAGAGGGAAGTTCCCTTCTTGTGGGAGATCAGTTTGGAGAGTTATTGGGCTGATATCAGATAATTGGAAGCAGGCCAATTCATTTTCATCACCTACAATGTTATTCCACTCAGGAATTGCGTTATTTCTGCAAGGTAGTTTTAGCAGTGACTCTTGTGGCTCTTTCGTGGAGTTTTCCTGTGATTGGAGGATGAGTTCTTCCATGGGGGAAGAAATTTGTTCAGATATGAATTATATATTCATTATTATAGCCTTGTACACTCATGTGCTTCATTTTTCACTGATTATTCAGTCATACCGCTGAAAATCACCATTTGTATCCAGAGTGAATTCCTAGAAACCCTTCCTGGGTTCTCTAGCTTTGTATAAAGGAGACTAGATCTCAAATTTATGAGAATATTTTTTAATAAATATCAGATCTATTTGTCTCTGTCATTTATTTTCATAAAACCTCTCTTATACTGCGCAGTCCCTTTTATGCAGAAATTCATATGTTACAGTGTTTGGGGTTTTAGCCTTTTTAAGAAATACTAGGTGTGGGAGGTCTGTTTAACCCACCTAATTTGATTTGTTTCAGCTCAATTCTTGGATTTAGGTTTTTTATTGACTGATATACAGGATCCAATGTTTAATTTCATTATTTTATAGCATATGTTGCTGGGAATGCATTTTTAGTGCATGCTTGTTGTGCTGTCCCGATTTTGGGATATTACAGGTTTTGATCGAGCCTATGGTAGACTCTGTTCAGTGGGAGATCGGCGGATTGATTCTTGCAGTGAAATAATATGGCAAGAACTGAAAAGTAGAGATCGATACATTTAATGGCTAAATTTTTTAGTTTTGTAAGCTCAAGGAGGAGGATCTGTTGGTGGATAAATATTAGTTGATCGTAGTAGATCCAGGTACTAAACCAATTACAATGTAAAATGAATACTGAGCAAAGTTGGATCGAAAAAAAGAGAGCACAATATTGTTATGTATCTCAGATTCAATATTTTGGAATGTATTAGGGGAAGCTACGACGAAGACTTTGTTGGACGAGTTAGGGACTTTATACCAATATAAGTCTTTGGTGAAAAAATTGTTCCTATGAAAAAAGTTGTATAATTTGAGGGTGAATGATGGAGACTCAATGAAAGAGAATTTGAAAAAATTTAATAATGTGGTAATATAATTATTATATGCTAATATTAAAATATCAGACGAAGATAAGTGCATCAGTTTGTTGTTTTCTCTACCATATTTGTGGGATAGTCTGGTTGTTGCAATAGGTAGCAATACAACTACCTTGAAGTTTGATGAAATAGTCTCGTCCTTGTTGTCGTAGGAGATGAGATGAAAAAACATGGATGAAAAGAATGGAGATGCCTTGTCTGTACGAGGATGATCCCATAATAGAAACAAAAGAAATTCCTTGAGTGGGAGATATAAATATAGAGGGAGATCTAAAAATCCAAGAAAACCTGTAAAGGTGTGATGGAAATGCGGAAAGAAGGTCACTTCAAAAAGGAATTTAGATCTAAATCTCATGAGAAAGAAAATGGATTTGATGATGCTCCTTCTTCAGAGGTGAAACCACCTCATATGAAGGTGGGGGTGTGTACGTAACTTCTTCTTCAAGTACACATGTAGATCATGAGACATGGTTGATTGATTCAGGTGCATCCTTTCACTTCACTCCCCATAGGGAGTGGTTTTGTGAGTACGAGAAGTATGGTGGTGGTGATGTCTTCTTAGGGGATGATATGAAGGCCAGAATCGTGAGAAGCAGAAAATTAAAGCTCTGGTTAAACCAGAGGAATTATGTCGAGACAATATTGCACAGGTTTAATATGTAGGATAGTAAAGTGGTGAAGGTTCCTATTCTTGTTTGTGTAAATTTATTTCGCTGAACAATGTCCCAAGACACAAGAAGAGGAAGAGGACATGTCCCATGTTCCATATGCGAGTGTAGTTTGTAGCCTGATGTATAAAATGGTATGTACTAGGCCATATATCACACATGCAGTGGGAGTATTCAACAAGTTTATGTTAAAACCAGGGAAGGAGCATTGGACAACCGTGAAGTAGATTTTTAGATATATGTGTGGCACTAGTGATTATGGTTTGTGATACCAAGGAAGACCAATATTGGAAATAGTTTTGGAAATCCATGGATTTGTTGATGTAGACTGGGATGGATATCTAGATCGAAGAAGATATATAAGTGGGTATATGTTTAGAATATTTGGAGGAGCAGTCAGTTGGATGAGCAAGAGAAAATCTTTAGTGCCTCTTTCAACTACAGAGGATGAATACATGGAAACCACACATGCAAGCAAGGAATCATTTTGGTCACAGATATTGTGTTCAAGTATAGGGCTGGTACAACAAGCTATAGGGATAGACCGTAATAGCCAAAGTGCAATTTTCTTAGCAAAGAACCTTGCTTATCATTCAAAGACAAAGCACATTGATGTTTAGTATCACTTTGTGAGGGATATGGTTCAGGACAAAAAGGTGTTTCTGGTAAAGGTGGACACTTTGAAGAATGTTGCATATGAATTAACGAAGTATGTGAGCATTGAGAAGTTTTCTTAGTGTACAGAAACAATGGGCGTTACAAGCCTAGACCTATGACTAAGCTCTCCTGTGACCCCCTATGTGGAAATAAAACAAAAAGTGGGAGAATTTTGGGTGTGTGTAATATTCTTTCCCAATAATAGTTGGGCGAACCCAATGATGGGGGGTGAAGCCAAAGATGGTGGGCATACCTACCCATGGTTTTGTGCATGGGTTTTGCACATGGTTTTGGGCATGATGGTTTTCTACCCATGTTTTTTTGTAGATTCGGTCAAGGTAAATACAATTTATGGATTGGGGTTTATGAATGCTTTGACATGTATATATATCTATTGTAACGCTGAAAGGAATATAATGAAAAATCAATTTTGTAGTCTCGATTTTGGGATTCAAGGTACAATCTATGTGTATATTTGTTTTACATTCTTGCCATTGTTTATTTTTTTTGTTTTTAAGAATTCGTTTGTAGGTAATTTCTGTACAAGGTTAAAACCTACACTCCAACACTACCTCTTAACTAGGGAGGTATTCATAATCCCATCACGAGTTAAAAGGATTCTCAAATTGAAGTATTCTCATAAGAAGAGTCAGATTGATAAACCATCTTTAAGCATCAAGACCATAACAAACATTGTCAAACATAGCAAGACCTTAACTAGCAAGATCTATCTCTCCACTAGATTAGAGCACAATGTTGGGAGAATTTACGTGATATACCACACAACCTATCAAGGCACATACCCCATCTGGATGTTCACTAGGTATGTCCTTCCAAGACTATTCTTATCTTGTATTCTAAAACCTCAAAGAATATCAGTCCTCTTCGACCACTCTTGTATTGGATACCCTATCCAATCCTCAAATAGTGTCAGTCCACACGACTACATCCTTTCTTGGATTTCCCAATCTTCAAGGAGTACTAGTCCTAAATTCTTATCCAATCCTCCATTATTCCTTCATGGCCTTCACTAGATGTATGAATATTAGTCCTGACCTAGTGCATAACACATGAAGAAGAGAATATGATGGTCATCGTCACTCCTTCTCAACCAGAGAGGAGATCCTAATTCCCTCTTGATCATAGAATATATCATTACTTATTTTCAAATATTAAGGAGCTTACTTACTCCCTCTAAAAAATAGAGGAGATTCCTTACTTCCTTCTAACTAGGAAGAAATAACCATAGGCTCTTTAGCTTGTCTTAAAATTAATCAATACATCAACTACTAGTTCTTATATGGATATATTAAAGCAGTAGCTGCATGGATCCTCCTTTTATTTGTAACTCAACATATTGAGCTTTTACCTTCTTGGATGTTATGGAGCCAAAATTTTCCTTCAATCCGTGAAAGGGTTCAGGCCATCAACCTTTCATATCACTTTCCTATAATCATCATTAGTGATCAGATTTGGATAAGGACATAAGTGATAGCTCAAATTTCAAAGTGTTTGAAAGTGTACCGAACCTGAGCGACCGAATAGATCTCGTCTTCCTGATTCCGGCGACGTGAACGGTTCAAAAAATCGACACCTTATGAAGAATTTATTGATTTTTGAAAAGTCCAGTAAACTGCAAATTTTGACAATTGACCAGGGTTGACTGGGAAAAGGTACAGCCATCAAAAAGAATATTCCAGGGAATATTCCTGGAATATCCCTAGAATATTCCCCAAAATATTACTTCTGGGACAGTCAGTGGATGACAAGTGGCACCATTTTATTTGACAGTTGATTGTACGTAGTTTTTTGTGGACCAATTGGAAGGTGCCACATGGCTAGCCCTGAGGCCACCACGTGGCCCTTGAACTGCCTTGAAAAAATTTGGTTGGGGTCTGCAGGAGTTGACCCCAAGACCTCCTGCCAAACACGCGCGTGGTTTACCATTCGGGTTACATTTTTTTCTTAACCATAGAGTTGTCAGGTTAAATTTAAAGTTTATTTCATTTGGAATTTTGGGTTGGGGACCGTCGGCGGTCTTGTGGAAGGTTGGTCACATTGAAACACAAAAATGTAACACCAAAACATTAACTGTCGGCTTATCTGCCCAGTTTCATCGCAACTTTAATGCCAAAACCTGTCACATGCCATGCTACGATCAAGTTTATCTGACGGTTTCATTAACGCTCAGATTTAACTCCTGTTTAAACCTTCCACACATCATTCAAGCCTTGTGTTCCACTCCAATGCTAACAGTCACTGCATGTTTCGGGTTGGAATGTGGCCACCCAACCAATAGAAAATAATTGTAATATTTAGCTCGGCAGCTAAGACTGGCAGAATTTTAGCCAACACCATTTTTGTGCGGAAAATGCTAATTTGACTCCAGTTAAAACTGAAGTCCTCCACATTTAGTGGAGCTGTTCTAGGTGAAACTGGACAAAGGAGTTGGAGACTCATTTTTCAACCATTCTGAGAGTGTGAATAGTCAATTTAGACTTTCTTGGAAATTCCAAAGCAATTGGTGAGGGTTTTAGAGCCATCAGGTGACTTTTGAGCGTGATTTTTCTTCAGAGAAGTTCTAAGGGCCATCAGGGCCACTAGGAGCCAACAATAGAATAAGGCCTAGCCAGGGCAACTAGAGGCCTTACTCGGGAAACCAATAGTCATTTTTGGATGTTTCAGACATTATGGATCCATTGGTGAGGTTTTCAGAGCCAGAAAATGACTTGTGAATGCCGATATGCTTCAGAGAAGTTCCAAGGGCGACTAGGGCCACCAGGGGCCAGCAGGAGAATGAGGCCTATCCAGGGTAGCCAAAGGGCATTCTCAACAAACCAATAGTCTATTATAACTATATTGAACCTTATGAATCCAATGGAAAGATTTACAAAATATTTTTAAGAATTATAAAGGCTGAGATGCTTTAGGGAAGTTTTTAGTGAGCCTAGAGCCACAGGGTGCCACCAGGTGTTGGGGGTGTAACCACAGCAGCCAGAGGCCATTTTTAGCAAGTGAATAGTCATTTATGACTATTTTGGACATTATGAATCCACTGGAGGGATTATAAAATCCATTTTGAGACATATAGAGTCGAATAAGCCACATGAAAGTTTCAGGCAACCTAGGACCAACAGGAGTTGGAGACCTAGATTGGGGAGAAAAAGCTCATTTGGAGCAAATGATCAGTCTATTTTGGATGAATGATTTATTATGGAGACAATAGAAAAGTTTTTAGGGACAGAAAATGATTTCTAAGGGAGTTTTTTCCGCAGAGAAGCTTGGGGAAGCTTAAGGGCACCGATAGTAGAGGTCAATTCAAAGGGAGCCTAGGTCCATTTATGAGATATAGAAACCATTCCATGGGTATGATGGTATTCTAAACCCATTGGTACAATGTAAAAAACCATTGGAGTTGAGTAGTTACTTGTAAAATAAATTATCCATCTTAATCCCAAAGAGCCAAGTCAATTGACAAGGGCTCAAGGAGATGTTGCCCACGACATTTAGGTGAATTCCTTTATTAAAATTGTTGTTATGTGTTGATTCTTATTTGATGCACTTTATGGTTGTTGTCAATTCTTATTATCAGCAAAAAAAAATGTTTAATTACTCAAAATTAAAGCATTAAAATATTTTAAAACACATACACCTGAATCAAGAATTCAATTCCGCACAATCAAGTATAAGAAAGATCTTAATTTGTTTTAACTGAGTGGGAGGTTCTTGCATAGCATAAAAAGTTAGCCATCCATTTTAGATCAAGTGTTATCGGAGCCAGGTTGATTTCTTGAAAGAGCACTAGGTTGCTTGTTTGACTTGAAAGGTGTTTAACAGTGCAAATAATTTGACTATTTGCAAATTGACTAATGCTTACAAGTTTGAGTTTTCTAGAGGTGAAGGGGAGCTATTGCCAGCTAATTTCAGAAGAGGAAAAGAAGGAAGAAGGTTGAAAGCATTATCCTTACCCAAAGGACCTCAAGGCAACCCTTTAAGCACAAGAGGGATTGTTTATGAAAGAGGTTGCTTGAAGAAGAGATACAAGCTGCAGAGAAGACCTTAAATCTATAACCAAATTGTTAAGAAGCATTGTCAATTGAAGCTTTGTGAATTCAGTGTTGAATTTATTTAATTCATTTACATAATGATGACAACTTATTCAAGTTATTATCACCTAAAAATTCTCAAAATTTCATCTTGAAATGTGTCAAGTTTTTCTTTTTTTTTAGGTTGCAAAGCATAATGAAATGATAAGTTTTATGATGAACTTAGGTGTTAAAACTTTGGATATGATGTTAGAAATAATCCCAAGCCATGTTGAAAGAATATTTTCTGAGTAGATACCTTGAAGTGACCACAAGTCCTAAATCTGGCCATTTGTCAAAAATTGTCTGAGTCTGCAACAGATTTAGTACAAAATTAACCGAATTCGCTGCAGAAACACCTACTAGTTCCATAGCAAAATTAACACTTGTCTATTTAAACGTGCTACGAAAAGTGTGCCAGTATATAACAGTTTTCTCCATAATGATGAGTGGTTAAACTTTGAGATTTTCAAGGTCATGCTTCTAAATAAATCCCATCTCACTTTTTGCTTTCCACTCCCTCATTTTGTCACCTTTCTCTCCACATTCAAATATCATTCCTTAAACAAGTTACTCAAGCTCCTCTCTATCATTTACTTTTCAACCTTTTCATGTATCATTCAGTTGTCACCTTTGAAAATTTAACTTTGTGACAAACAACTTGTTGTCCAAATAGTTTTTTACAACTGTCATATTTTTAAGAGGGCAGTTTGTGGTTATAAAGGGAAATTGCCATGAAGAGGAAAGCATAAAAATAAGCCTATTTTTTTTGGATAGGAGCCTATGAAGTTTTAACTGATCATGGATGACCTCAGCCTCACACAAGTTTTCATCCAGACAGGTTAGATGTATTTCTACCAAACGCTGCAAGGGGATTTTTGTTTTTCTTGGACTGTTTTGAGCTATTAGTTTCAAAAGGAATTTGCAGGAAAATGAAGATGAGTTTCAAAAATATGAAGGAGGTGTTTTCTAAGAACATAACAAGGAACAAAAACCTCTTTCAATTTTCTCCCAGGTGCCACCAATTGGGAGATTCAAAGTTTTCTTTGGGACCTATTTTCAGATTTTTGAATTTTTCCTGTTTTATACATGATGTTAAAATGCAGATTCCGAATGACTGAAACTGGTTTTAAAAAAATCGAGAGAGGTTTTTCTTATAAAATTATTATCTACAAAAACCTCCTCCATTTTTGTAACATCTATCAGGGATCAAGAGATAGAAGCTCAGGTGTGCAACCTTCTTTTTCTAGAAAAACATAGTTATTTTTATTGGTTGATGAAGTGGCTGACGGTGAAAAGGTTGTTTCTTGAGGAGGGTAAGAGGTATTTTTAACCAAATTTTCTTATCATGCTTCATATTATCATCTCACACAACCATGGACCTTTTCTAGGCCAAAAATTCAAATTCTATGAAGTCTATGGATAGTTAGGCAATTCCGCAGCAAGTGTCAGGCTTGAAGCCCAGTTTTTGCTGTGGAATTTCTGAAGGTTTCTTTTTGGTTTTGAGAGACCTAAACTGATGGGAATGAAGAGTTTTGAAGGTCATGTTTATTTATTTTTGATCATTTAACATCTTCTAATGGTTAAAAATAGCAGAGGAGTACCACATATCACCTTTTTTGTGTGCGCTACGAAAATAGGCTATTTTCGTAGCTCAAAATAGAGTTTGACAGTAAAGACAGTTTTCATGATTAATGGTGCGAAGAGGGAGAAAGGTAAAACATACTTAAATTTTTTCGCCATCATAATGACAGAGAGTATCAGGGAATTGACAAAGTCACAAGAAAGGCTAAAGCAACAGTGAAACAGGGTGATGAAAAAGGGCAGTAAATGATAAATCTTAAATCAGTTTGTCATTAAGAAGAAGACTGCTGAAGGTGAAATTTGGGCTTTTTACATATGTGTTTTGGAGGTAAAGATGGTTGGGTCTCAAGTTTTGGTGCTACTGATGGATAGAAAAATATCACAGATGAAGATTCAGGTTTCAAAGCAGAAGAAAGAAGGTGTTAAAGGAATGTTTTACAACAATACAAATTCTGCGCTACGAAAATAGCTGCTATTTTCGTAGCGCAATTATTTCTCATTTCCTTTTACACTTTTTGAGGGTTTCATTTTGAACAGGTGGTAGATTGAAGTTTCAATGAGATGTTAGCATATTTCACCTATATGAAACAGTCAGCATTGCTAGAAAAACTGTTCGAAGATCAAGCTTGGAGGTTAAAGGCTAAAAATCAGGAGCTCTGTCTCCTGGTTTTTAGGACAGTTAAATCATGAATCAGTAGGCTTTATAACAAAGTTAGAGACATCATAAAGGTCGCATACATGGATTAGCAGCTGTCAAAGAGTATCAGGTTTTCCAAGTGGAGACTTTCAGTTAAAGGAAGAGTTTGAAGAAATTAGTTCACATGTGCCATTTCATCAAACATATATCTCCTTAATGATAGGCAGAATAACTTCACGAAGGCAATCAGATTATTAATGTTTTTTTATGGTCAGTATGGCTCAAAGAAATGATTCCTTTCGAGGAATATTGGGATAATATTTAGTTTAAATGTAATAAATAGGAGTTTGAGTCATAGTAGGACTCTAACGCCTAATTCGAAATATGCCAGTCTTAGTTTTATGAATCTAGTTAGTAGTTAGATTTAAGTGTCAGTTGAAAGTTAAATGGTCTAGCCACTTGGCAGACTTGTTGTAAAGGCTAAATGCCTATAATTAGTGTAGACTTCGATGTACATAGGGTTGGAAATTTTTTTATGAAAAGTCTACTTTTGTAATTGCTTTGGGGAGCCTGATATATATAGAAGCAGATTAAATTTTCTGGACTTGAGATTCTTAGTGTACTTCAGTGAGTTTTATCTTCTATCTTCAATATGTTTTTACTTCCATATTCTTAATTCTTATTACTCAGAATTCATGGAGAACATGCTCTGACTTCCTTTAAGTGTTGAACTATGGTGAATTGTGTTCTTGGGTCCTATCTGTAGATGGTTTTTTTCAATGTTTTAATACTTATTACTTAGAATTCATGGTCATTCATGATCTGAATTTATTTAAGTGTTAATATTTGATGAATCTCTTTTTACTTTCCTTTCCAATATCTTGATGTATCATCACTCAGAATTCATGAACCACATGCTCTGACTTCCTTTGAACCTCAAGTTATTGAGACTTTTCTAAATGTGTTACTCTTTCATTGAAGTATATACAAGCCTCAGTTTTATAAGAAGAGTTATTTGTTATCTTTATCCCTATCATTGACTCCATAGCCCAATGTAATGTTCCTTTTCAGGAATTTCAACAATATCTCCAATGAGGACGTTGTATAAGAAAACCAGTGCAAGAATAACACAGTACAGGGCTAGGATCCTCTAAAGTAGACTGCATGTAGCTTAAATATAGGATGGCATCAGAAAAAAACAACTCTATAAACATTAAACATATCTCCCCAGCTCAAATATGCTAAAAAGCATCACAATCCCAGTACATCATAAAACAGAAATGCCAGAGGCAGCAACAACATTATTTTTATTATGAAAACTACAAAAATAGATGGAATAACATATATCTAGAGCTTTCATTCATTATAGAATCAGAAATGAGAGGATTTACCTCTTCTACAACCACGTTAGGCCCCCCCGGCAAGGGTTCCCCGCAAAATAGCAACACAAGATACAACACTGCAGAAAATAAGGTTGTACCTAGCAACTCTGTATTGAGAATTATCTAATATGCTCAAAAAGGGACACAAAATATAAGAATTGGCTCAAGGCCTCCCTCAATATAACTCCTGGAGTGGAAATCACCTCCTCCTCTTCTGAAATAAGCTCAAATGGACAGATACAACCCCAGCTACTGCAGAAATAACGCACTCACTGGAAGTGACTGCGATGCCAAGGTCAGAGGATGGATTTCTTCAATATAGTTGATGAGAATGGAACTCAAGACCTTCTCCTTAGATCTCCCAATCAGCTTCAACAATGATGAGACTAGAATTCCCGCATGAGAACTCTTGCACTAAACAGTGCTGCAATTTCGGCTAAACAACTGAAGCTTGCAATTAGTCATGAGACTGAAACAAGAAGTATGACTGAATGAATCCTCTTGCTGCTATCCCTTCCTTTTTACCCTAAGTGAGCTTCTCCATCCCAGGCCCCACTCATTGGTGATGTAGCTTCCTTGAGAATTTTCCTCCTTCAAAACTGTGTTGCCCTAGTGGCTTTCCCTCCCTTGTGACAGCGCTGGTTGACTTGGTCAACTATAGCTAGCTCTTTGCTTTTGCCCCTCTTCACACTCAAGTGGATTTATTTTATCCTCCTACCTCAATCCCTTTTCACACTAGGATAAATTTTATTGTGTTTCCTACTTCTCATTTAAAAAATGGAGCAATTATAATGTTCCAAGTAGAAATGGCTAATTCGGAACATTACAGTCCTCCTCGCTCAAAAGTTGCTTGCCCACAAGCAACAGTATAGAAGGATGCTGTAAGATCTCCTCTCCCTCCCAAGTGGCATCCTCATCTGGTAGATTCCTCCATCGAATCAGATATTCTTTGATGACTCTGTTTCTCAACTGCCTCTCCCTTGTGTCTAAGATTGCTTCTGGCTGCAAGATCAAATGACCACCATTATCAATGGGAGGAAGTTCCATGTTGGAAACTACATTCCTCCCAATGGCCTTCTTGAGGTAAGATACATGGAAGATATTGTGGATCTTTCTCCCCTTAGGAAGATCCAGCTCATAGGCTACCTTACTGATACATCTGTTCACCTTGTATGGCCCATAGAAACGTGGTTTGAGTTTTTCAGCTCCCTTCACCTTGAGTGTGGACTGTTTGTAAGGCTGAAGGTGTAGGAAGACAAGATCCCCCACCGCAAACTATCTCTCTATCCAACCACAGTCTGCATACATATTCTGTTGGTTCTGAGCAGTGGCAATGTTATCTTTGAGGGCCCTGAGTATGTCCTGGTTCTCTTGAATCTAATCCCTTTCCCTTGGAGCTTTACTTGCCCCAAACATAAAATCGACAAATGAAAGTGCTTCATATCCATACAAGGCTCGGAATGGAGTCATGCCAATAGAGATATGGTGAGTAGTGTTGTAACAATACTCCCCCAAGTGGAGCCACCGCAACCAAGCTTTCTGCTACCCTGCCACATAGTTCCTCAAGTAGCCTTCTAGCCAATTGTTTACTATCTCAGTCTTCCCATCAGTTTGGGGGTGATAGCTGGTGCTAGGGGTCAAATTAGTTCCCACTAATCGGAAAAGTTCCTACCAAAAGCCACCCATGAAGCAGCTATCCCGATCACTCACTATGGTCCTAGGGAGACCATGGAGTCTGAATACATCTCTAAAGAAGAGCTCAGCTACCTGTGAAGTAGTACAATGTGCAGAAATGGCAAAGAAATGAGAGTACTTTGTTATTCTATCAACAAAAACAAAGATACAGTCCTTACCCTGCACTGTCAGTAAGCCGGTGATGAAGTCCATAGAGATACTTTCCCACTTCCCATCCAGAATAGGTAGTGGCTGCAGCAACCCAACAAGATAAGTGTGCTCTCACTTATTCTGTTGGCAAGTGGTGCATTCCTTGACATGTCGGAGCACATCCTCCTTGATATCCTTCCATGAGAATCTCTCCCTGATAGATCTGTAAGTTTTTGCTAAACCTTGATGCCTAGCAAGTGGTGAATCATGTGAGGCTAATAAGATCTTCTCCTTGAGCTTAGAATTCTTAGCCAATTAGATCCGGTCCTTGTAATATATAACCTCATCCATTAATCTAAATCTCTCATCCGATACCACCCCATCAAGTATCCCACATGCAAAGTCATATTTGGAGTACTCAACTAAGAGTTGAGCCTTCCAATCTGCTTCCATTCCCCTCAAGGACAATGTTGTAGGTCTCCTGGAAAGTGCATCAGCTACTATATTTCTCTTCCCCTTAACATATTCTATGTCAAAGTCATAAGCCTGGATTTTTCTCACCCACTTTTGTTGTCTCTCCTAAAGCTTCCTCTGTTCAAGAAAGAATCTAAGGTTGTTGTGATTAGTCTTCACCTTGAACTTATTCCCCACCAAATATTTCTGGAATTTGGCTAATGCATGCATGGTAGCCCACATTTCTTTATCATAGATGGGGTATAGACTCTCATGAGGGAGAAAATTCATGCTCTAAAAGGCTATAGGATGCCCTCCTTGCATCAAGACTGCCCCAATACCTTCACCTGATGCATCACATTCTAGAACAAAAGGTTGAGAGAAGTCAGGTAAAACCAAAACAGGACAACTACTCATTACCTCTTTGAGCTTATCAAAAGCCCTATGCACTGTAGGTGTCCAATGGAAAGCCCCCTTCTTTTTCAAGTCTGTAAGTGGTGCTGATAATTGTGAAAACCATTTCACAAACTTCTGGTAATAAGTGCATATGCCCACAAACCCTTTGAGTTCTGTAACATTCCTAGGTTCAGGCCAATCTCTGATAGCTTGAATCTTCTCCTCATGTACCCTCACTCCATCCACTCCTATGATGTGCCCCAAATACAACATTTTTGTGATGCCAAATTCACATTTGGAGAGCTTGGCATAGAATTGCTGCTCCTTGAGGATATGTAAGACTGTCTCAATATGCTGCAAGTGCTCCTCCCAAGTGCGGCTGTAGATTAGAATATCATCAAAGAAGACCAATACAAACTTTCTCAAATGACCTCGGAATATATGGTTCATACAGGATTGGAAAGTTGCTGGAGAATTAGTCAATCCAAAGGGCATTACCAGAAACTCGAAATGCCCATAGTGACACCTGAACATTTTCTTGGGGATATCTTGCTCCCTCACCTTGATTTGATGGTACCTAGACCTCAAATCAATCTTGGAGAAATATTTGGATCCCCTCAGCTCATCCATGAGTTCATCAATCCTGGGTATAGGGTACCTGTTCTTCAGATTCTTCTTGTTCAAGGCCCTATAATCAATGCACATCCTCAATGTGCCATCTTTCTTCTTTACCAAAACCACCGAGGAAGCAAAAGGACTAGTACTAGGCTGGATGTGCCCTAGTGCTAGCAACTCTTGGATAGATCTTTCAATATCATCCCTATAGGCCTTGGGATGTTTATAAGGAGTGATGATCACTGCTTTGACTCCTTGTTCCAACTCAATGGTGTGTTCAAACCCTCGGTCAGGAGGTCTCCCTGGTGGGATATCCCCAAATACTGTAGAATACCGGTCCAAAAGAGATTGAGCATCTGGATGCATCGATGAGTCCTTGTGTTGCACTGAAAATTGTCACTTTGAAATTCTGCTATTTGTATGAGATCATTATCACTCATACATTCCTCCTTTGCAAGTATAAAACATCAGTTCCTCATGTCAAGCCTTAAAAATAAGAGAAAAGCTCTTAAAAGTCTCTGAAACTCTGGTATCACACTTTTTCTTTGTCTTACCTGCAGTCCCGCACCTAATGGTCATGTCCCCTGCAAACCTGACTGCACTTTCTCTGTGTTAAGAGTGCAGATCCCTATAAAAGATTAAAAGGGAGCAAATAAACTCAAAATGATCACTTTCAGTCATTTCTAGAAGCTTTTGGAAGGAATCTTGCAGTGGCAAGTCCGCTCCTTTCAGGTTCATGTATCCCCTGCCTTAAGGAGCTAACCCCTTGATGTGAGGAGCTTATCCCTGTGAAGGAGGAATCTATCCCTTCATAATTGGAACTGTAACCTCCTATTTTGCACTATAAAAAGAGGCATTGGGCAGCCTCAAAGGGAGTTCAAGCTTTAGTGTTGTTTGAGGTAAAGTGCTGTTGGAATTTAGACTCCTTTAACTGAGATTTTATGAGGAGAGATTACATACTTGTGTATATCTCGGTTAGAAGAGTGCAAGACCTGTCAAAGTAGAGGAAATTCCTACTTCGAACCCCGGGAGGACCTGTTCAACATCAAGGCTAAAAAGGTTGTAAGGTTCTTCTACTATTTCAAAGTTAATACAAATAAGTTTGTTTTTCTCAATCAACTGTCATTTGATTGTTTATTTTATGGATTCCTTGATCACCATAATAGATATGATGGATAAATATATGTTATGCAGGTATTATTGATGTTTTCTTGTTTGTGATAGCAAGTCTTTTAAGATAACTCTTTCGGGCGACTGGAGGAAGACTATACAAACAAGCGTTGGATTGAGGTAGGATTGTAACACCTTTGTAGCGTTTATTTATAAATCGTTATATATCTAGAGAAAGAAATATTTAATTGTCTGTTTGTTGCTAGACTATCTTCTGATACTAGGGAGATCAGTCTTGTCCGCAATATTGATTTATCCAGCCAACACCTTGCCCTTCACCTTGGATATATGTAGCTCCACTACCCATGCAACATCCCCTCTACACAGATCTGCCTCCATCCTATGTGCTGAAACAACCTGAGGGGGATATGTGTTCATACCCTTGATCTTTTGTTGCTGTCCATCCTCCCTTCTATTCCATTCCATCTCCAAAGTCCTCCAGTTAGTGGTAACTCTCCCAACATTGACTAACCATTGGACTCCCAATATGGCATTGGTGTCTGGAATATCTACCAAAAAGAAGTGGTCTGTCAAGGTATAAGTACCCATAGTAATGGACAGCGTTGGAACATATGTGGCACATTGCAGAGTCATGGCTCTTGGGACCAAAACTGAAAATCCCTCAAACTCCTCCATGGGAATTCCTCTCTTGTGTACCACCTATGCATCCATAAAATTATGAGTGGCTCCACTATCTATCAATACAGAAACTATTTGCACCGTGATGGTGCCTCTCACTCTCAAGGTTAAATACTTTGGGACCCCTCTTAACGCTGCAACAACTCCTCCTCTTGAAGAAAATTCTTCTATGGGTTGTACAGCGTTGACATCCTTCTTGGAGAAGTTCTTGATAGGATGTGCTTCCCCTATAACACATTTATCCCCAAATTCTTGAACAGGGATTATATCCCTTGGCCATGAGTGGGTCTTCTACTGTAAAAAGGTTCTTGCCCTAGGAAAGATGTGTTGTAGATCTCCAGCTTTCTCCACAGCTTCAAGGAGTGTAGTTGGTTTGGTAGAATTGACCAGCCCTTGTAATGGTTCAGCCATCCCATTCAAAAACATGCATACCTTCCTTCTCATAATGAGGTTGGATACCATCACTGAAATCTGCATATACTCAGCAATATAATCCTCAAGATCTCCCTCTTGCTTGAGCTTGGTTATCTTGGCAAAGTGGGCTTCTAGATCCCTTGGATCAAACCTTTCCACTAGATTCTTGGTGAAAGCTGAGTATGAAGTGATATGATGGTGCCCAAGTGTGGTCAGCCCATGAAACCACCATTCTTGAGCTTCCCCTTCCAGGTGCAATGCAGCTATCTTGATAGCTTCTATCTCAGAGACCTTGCGGAGCTGGAAGTATGTGTCCATCTTCTTTGCCCATGCTTTTGCTGTGCACTTAGGCGTTCCATCAAATTTGGGCAAGAAGAACCCTACCATACTGTGATGTAGGGTTGATCCATGCATCAAGCTATCCTCCCTTCGATCATTTCTCCTTCCATCCTTGATACGGAAAAATTCTTGAAAGCTTAGGTGCTCCTTGAACTTTTGAGATTGGAGCTTATATTCTTCAAAATATTCCCCTAGAGAACCCTCCTTATCTCCTTCAGTTAAAAATGAAGGAATGGTGGAGTGTTGTGATGTGTTTGAATGTCCCATGCCATTTGTAGAGCTGGTGCTTGCCTTATGGCAAAACCCTAAAGAGTCTTCTTCCTGCCTCATCTCCCTGAGATCCCTTGCAATGTTCTACAGGGTTTGAAGTATAAGCTTTGAGATTTCTTCCTTCTCCATGATGAAGATAAATCTTCCCCCCCACAAGCTGAGCCAAGAGCAGAGCTCCGATACCATTGTAATGTTCCTTTTTAGGAATTTCAGCAATATCTCCACGCTCTATAAGAAAAACAGTGCAATAATAATGCAATCCAGGGTTGGGATCCTCTAAAATAGACTGTATTTAGCTTAATATAGGATGGCATTAGAAAAAAATAACTCTAGCTACATTAAACAGATCTCCCCAGCTCAAATATGCTAAAAAGCATCACAATCCCAGTACATCATAAAATAGAAATGTCGGAGGTAGCAACAACATTATTTTTATTATGAAAAATATAGCAATAGATGGAATAACATATATCTAGAGCTTTCATTCATTATAGGATCAGAAATGAGAGGATTTACCTCTTCTACAACCACATTAGGCCCCCCGGCAAGGGTTCCCCGCAAAATAGCAACACAAGATACAGCACTGCAGAAAATAACGTTGTACCCATCAACTCTGTATTGAGAATTATATGATATGCTCAAAAAGGGACACACAATACAAGAATTTGCTCAAGGCCTCCCTCAATATAACTCCTGGAGTGGAAATCACCTCCTCCTCTTTTGAAATAATCTCAAATGGACAGATACAACCAAAGCTACTGCAGCTACTGCAGAAATAATGCACTCACTAGAAGTGACTGCGCTGTCAAGGTCAGAGGATGGCTTTCCTCAAGATATTTGATGAGAATGGAACTCAATACCTCCTCCTTAGATCTCCCAATCAGCTTCAACAATGATGAGACTAGAATTCTTGCATGAGAACTCTTGCACTAAATAGTGTTGCAACTCTGACTAAACAGCTGAAGCTTGCAATCAGTCATGAGACTGAAACAAGAAGTATGAATGAATGAATCCTCTTGCTTCTATCCCTTCCTTTTTACCCCAAGTGAGCTTCTCCATCCCAGACCCCACTCATTGGTGATGTAGCTTCCTTGAGAAGTTTCCTCCTTCAAAACTGCGTTGCCCTAGTGGCTTTCCCTCCCTTGTGACAGTGTTGGTTGACTTGGTCAACTATAGCTAGCTCTTTGCTTTTGCCCCTCTTCACACTCAAGTGGATTTATTTTATCCTCCTACCTCAATCCCTTTTCACATTGGGATAAATTTTATTGTGTTTCCTACTTCTTATTTCAAAAATGGAGCAATTATAATGTTCCAAGTAGCAATGGCTAATTGGGAACATTACACCCAATGGTAGCTTGTATTCATCTTTCAACCAATAAACCTACAAAATCATAAACTATAGAGTTAGCCATCTATCTACATCTTTAATCAATATCATTAACCCTTGAGAGAGCCCTCTCAGGCTGAGGAGGCTAAGCCTCAGCTAAAATATTGGTTTGAAATAGTTACACTGAAGTGGTATGATCAGCAGCCTATCAAGGTCCTGTTTTGGTGATAACATTTTGGTGCTTTTTCTGGGAGTCTAAATATTACTCATTCCCGAAATCAAGAAGCTGAACTCTTGAAGGTAGCAGGAGCTCAGAAATCTTTTCGAGGCTGCAAAACTACCTTTGCGACTCCATTGTTGAAGAATTCAAAATTCATAGATTCATGGTGATTCCACTGGAGTTATGAAGAACTCAAATGTTTCCATTCTTTTTTCAAGTTATGCATGCATAAATTTTTCAGGAATTCATGGTTTCCCAAATAATTTTCCCAAGGATACATATTTTTTAAGGAATCGTCCAAAATTCAATGGAGAATATTTGAATTTAACTTTGAAGCATATATCAGATTTCTGTGATTTCACCGAGCTTCTTAGAGTCAAACATGAAGATGTTTGCATTATGTTGTTCTATGATTAATTTCAAGGGAAATGTAAATAGTGGATTGAAAGTTTTCCTGTCAGATCTATTAAGTCATTTGCAGAGTTTTGGCTTATGTTTTTGGAGGAATGGATAGACAGAACAGAGTTGGTGGCAAACTCTCCTTCAATTCAAGGTTTCAAACAATGGAATTGTAATCATATTAATGAAGAAATAAATGAAAATTTTTCTTTGTCCTTGTGTTCTTATCTAAAATCATTTGAGTGCAAGATAGAAGATAAGTTGAAATTTTTGGATGAAGTTGCTAAGAACATTGAGAAAGACATTGAAGGCTTACAAGGTAAAATTCAATCATATAGTCTTCATGATCATGAGCATTCTTTTCAAAAGCTTTCTATGATAGAAAAAAGAGAGAGAGTGTTTCTATCTTTCTCCTTTGAGATTGAGGAAGAATGCACTGTTTTTGAAAATCAGTTTGAAAATCACTTTGAGAGAAAAAAAATGATGTCTTATCTGGTTGATCAAAGCATGTATGTGTGGTCCAAAGTTGCAGAATGTAATGAGAAGTTTTAAACAGATTATGTCTTCTACGGTTCTATAACTGACTACATGGAAAATATTTACTGTTCAAATTTCCAGTTATATTTTCATCTTGAAGATCAGTTACATCTCATGTTGCCTCAGTTATTTCAGTATCATGTTTATTTTTGCCTCAAGCGCAGTCAAGAGATTCAAGTGTCAGATCAAATCAATGACTGGCTTCATTGGAAGTTTCATGTTCCTTGAGATAAAAATGGAGATTACAGCTGATAGGGTAGGTAGGAGTGTGTGAATAAGCTCAAACTTGACTGAGCATCTTTTCAGTAGGTACATATTTGTTTCTTCTGCAGTGATCATCAAGCTTAAGCTCGAGGTGAAGGCCATTAAAGCTTGAGGAGAAGCTTGGAAAAATTTTAGATTTTTATTCTAAAGGATGGATAGCAGAACTAGAGCTACCGGTTCTCAGTGTACCACAGGGGCACAATATCCCAAGTGGAGCCACTGTTATCACCTAAAAATTCTCAAAATTTCATCTTGAAATGTGTCAATTTTTTCTTTTTTGTTAGGTTGCAAAGCATCATGAAATGATAAGTTTTATGATGAAATTAGGTGTTAAAACTTTGGATATGATGTTAGAAATAATCCCAAGCCATAATTAAAGAATACTTTCTGAGTAGATACCTTGAAGTGACCACAAGTCCTAAATCTGGCCATTTGTCAAAAATTGTCTGAGTCCGCAGCAGATTCAGTACAAAATTAACCGAATTCGCTGCAGAAACACCTACTAGTTCTGTAGAAAAATTAACACTTGTCTATTTAAACGTGCTACGAAAAGTGTGCTAGTCTATAATGGTTTTCTCCATAATGATGAGTGGTTAAACTTTGAGAGTTTCAAGGTCATACTTCTAAATAAATCCCATCTCACTTTTTGCTTTCCACTCCCTCATTTTGTCACCTTTCTCTCCACATTCGAATATCATTCCTTAAACAAGTTACCCAAGCTCCTCTCTGTCATTTAATTTTCAACCTTTGCATGTATCAGTTAGCTTTCACCTTTGAAAAGTTAACTTTGTGACAAATAGCTTGCTGTCCAAATAGTTTTTTACAGCTGTCATATTTTTAAGAGGGCAGTTTGTGGTTATAAAGGGAAATTTCCATGAAGAGTAAAGCATAAAAAGAAGGCTATGTGTTTGGATAGGAGCCTATGAAGTTTTAACTGATCATGGATGACCTCAGCCTCACACAATTTTTCATCCAGACAGGTTACATGTATTTCTACCAGAAGCTGCATGGGGATTTTTGTTTTTCTTGGACTGTTTTTAGCTGCTAGTTTCAAAAGGAATTTTCAGGAAAATGAAGATGAGTTTAAAAAATATGAAGGAGGTTTTCTCTAAGAACATAACAAAAAACAAAAACCTCTTTCAATTTTCTCCCAGGTGTCACCATTTTTGAGATTCGAAGTTTTCTTTGGGACCTATTTTCATATTTCTGAATTTTTCCTGTTTTATACATGATGTTAAAATGAAAATTCCGGACAACTGAAGATGGTTTTCAAAAAACCAAGAGACATTTTTCTTATAAAAATTATTATCTACAAAAACATCCTCCATTTTTGTAACAGCTAGCAGGGATCAAGAGATAGGAGCTCAGGAGTGCAGCCTTCTTTTTCAAGAAAAACAAAGTTATTTTTATTGGTTTATGAAGTGGTTGAAGGTGAAAAGGTTGTTTCTTGAGGAGGGTAAGAGGTATTTTTAACAAATTTTTCTTATCAGACTTCATATTATCATCTCACACTACCATGGACCTTTTCTAGGCCAAAAATTCAAATTCTGTGAAGTCTATGGACAGTTAGGAAATTCCGTAGCAAATGTCAAGCTTGAAGCCCAATTTTTGTTGCGGAATTTCTGAAGGTTTATTTTTGGTTTTGAGAGACCTAAACTGATGGGAATGAAGAGTTTTGAAGGTCATGTTTAGTTTTTTTTTATCATTTAACTTCTTCTAATGTTTAAAAACAGAAAAGGAGTACCACATATTACCTTTTTTGTGTGTGCTACGAAAATAGGCTATTTTTGTAGCTCAAAACAAAGTTTGACAGTAAATACAGTTTTCATGATTAATGGTGCGAAGAGGGAGAAAAGTAAAAAATAATTAAAGATGTTCACCATCATAATGACAAAGAGTATCAGGGAATTGACAAAGTCACAGGAAAGGCTAAAGCAACAGTGAAACAGGGTGATGAAAAAGGGCAGTAAATGATAAATCTTAAATCAGTTTGTCATTAAGAAGAAGACCATTTTTTAGTAAAAACACCTTTAAAAGTTAAGTTGTTTTTCTTTTTGATGTTAATTTTAATCCTTGAAGAGTTTTGAATACCTTAAAACTTTACATTTTTTTTTAAAACAGTGTTTAAGGAGGCATACACAGCAGTTTCGTAGCGCGCTATGAAACTGCTAAAGGTGAACTTTGGGATTTTTACATATGTGTTTTGGATGTAAATATGGTTGGGTCTTAATTTTTGGTGTTGCTGATGGATAGAAAAAGATCACAGATGAAGATTTAGGTTTCAAAGCAGAAGAAAAAAGGCGTTAAAGGAATGTTTTACAACAATACAAATTCTGCGCTACGAAAACAACTGCTATTTTCGTAGCGCAATTATTTCTCATTTACTTTTACACTTTTTGAGGGTTTCATTTTGTACAAGTGGTAGATTGAAGTTTCAATGAGATGTTAGCACATGTTACCTATATGAAACAGTCAGCATTGCTAGAAAAATTGTTCGAAGATCAAGTTTGGAGGTTAAAGGCTAAAAATCAGGAACTCTGTCTCCTGGTTTTTAGGATAGTTAAGTCATGAATCAGCATGGTTTATAACAAATTTAGAGGCATCATAAAGGTAAAATACATGGATTAGAAGTTGTCAAAGAGTATCAGATTTTCCAAGTGGAGACTTTAAGTTAAAGGAAGAGTTTGAAGACATTAGTTCACATGTGCCATTTCATCAAACATATATCTCCTTAATGATAGGCAGAATAACTTCATGAAGGCAATCATATTATTAATGTTTTTTTTATGGTCAGTATGGCTCAAAGAAATGATTCCTTTCAAGGAAGATTGGGATAATATTTAGTTTAAATTTAATAAATAGGAGTTTGATTCATAGTAGGACTCTAACTCCTAATTCGAAAGGTGTCAGTCTTAGTTTTATGAATCTAGTTAGTAGTTATATTTAAGTGTCAGTTGAAAGTTAAATGGTCTAGCCACTTGGCAGAATTGTTTTAAAGGCTAAATGCCTATAAGTAGTGTAGACTTCGATGTACATATGGTTGGAAAATGTTTTATGAAAAATCTACTTTTTTAATTTCTTTGGGGAGACTGATATATACAGAAGAAAATTAACTTTTCTGGACCTGAGATTCTTAGTGTACTTCAGTGAGTTTTATCTCTTATCTTCGATATGTTTTTACTTCCATAGTCTTAATTCTTATTACTCAGAATTCATGGAGAACATGCTCTTACTTCCTTTAAGTGTTGAACTATGGTGAATTGTGTTCTTGGGTCCTATCTATAGATGGTTTTCTTCAATGTTTTAATACTTATTACTCAGAATTTATGGTCATTCATGCTCTCACTTTATTTAAGTGTTAAGCTTTGATGAATATTTGTTTACTTTCCTTTTCAATACCTTGATGTATCATTACTCGGAATTCATGAACCACATTCTTTGACTTCCTTTGAACCTAAAGTTATTAAGACTTTTCTAAATGTGTTACTCTTTCATTGAAGTATATACAAGCCTCAGTTTTATAAGAAGAGTTATTTGTTATCTTTATCCCTATCACTGAATCCATAGCCCAATGGTAGCTTGTCTTCATCTTTCAACCAATAAAACTAAAAAATCATAAACCATAGAGTTAGCCATCTATATACATATTTAATCAATATCATTAACCCTTGAGAGAGCCCCCTCAGGCTGAGGAGGCTAAGCCTCAGCTAAAATATTGGTTTGAAATAGTTACACTAAAGTGGTCTGATCAGTAGCCTATCAAGGTCCTATTTTGGTGATAACACAAGTGAGGTTTAAAAATCATCGTGCTTTACAAGACTCTTTTATGAAGAGATGAAGCGAGACTTCTACATCCTGAAGGATATGGTGCAAATTCTGTATGAAGATGGAAGGGAAAGCACTAGACTTCATGAGAAATTGGTTGCCATGAAGCAAGAGAAAGAAGGAATTCTTAAAATAATGCATGAGATGGAGATACGACTCCATCATGCCTAAGAGGCCGTAACCAATAACATGCTTGAAGCAGAGGTAACTCACTCAAATTTGTCTTCAATTTCCTCTTCAGATATATGTGTAGGTTCATTTGAAAAACACACTAGAGGTATAGGGTTCAAATTTATGTTAAAAATTGGTTATGAAGGTAAGGGTCTAGGAAAACATGCACAAGGCATGATAGAGCCTATTATGGTTGAGGAGAGACCTAAGAAGTTTGGTCTAGGCTATGTTCAATCTTATGGCGAAAACTCTACAACCATGAAGGCATTTGAGACAACTCCAAGAAGAACTTTTGTTGCAAGTTCAAACCCACAAACATGTCAAGTTTGTTTTCAAGTTGAATGCCATTGTTTGAAGCTTATGTTGCAGCAAGATGTTTGTAGACATGCAGCTTATGGTGAGCAAGAGGGTTCTGACAGCGATCAAGACATGATCACTGATGTTGGTCTTTAAAAGAAAGCCGGAACCTCTTCAATTTCATCTCCTCAAGAAGGTAAAAACGATGGACATGAAAAGCAACATTTGAGGTATAATTCTTCCCATAATCAAGTTGATTATGTTTATGTTAAGCATGGAAAATTTGCATGCATAAATGGAAGAAAGAGTTGTTGTTCCTATTGTGGTTTGTGTAACCATGAAATTTCAAAATGTTGGAAGAGATTGAAGGCATATATGAAACAATTGAAGCAAAATCAACTTGCACACATTGCCAGAAGAAGGGACATCTTATTGCCCAATGTCGGACACTGCATCCAACCAATCATCCCAAACATTTGAAGCAAGAGGATAAAAATACCTGCGTGAATGGAACCAAAGATTCCATCATCTATGTGAGTTCATATGAATCACAAGAAGAAATTTTTCAGCAGCAAAAATAGCCATGGAAGTGGCTTGGTAAGAAGTGGTTTGACTTCTTGACCCCGTAAGACATACATGTGTTTGTACATATGAAAATTTCAGTCATGTATGCATGTATTTCTGTTGAAAACTTACGTTTTTTTTAAGCCACTTATGCATGATCGATGATCAAGGAAATGATATTTAACTACCTTCAATTGAAAATTTCTCGCCAGAAATTTCTAAATGAGTTCAAAGAAGATATAATTCTTGATTGTAGGACAAGAGTATCAAAGAGGGGAAGTGTTGACTACCTTCGAGTTGGGGCTCAAAGGCACTAAGCCAAGTAAGGCAAAGTGGATGGAGGCTGGAAAGGTGAGGGAGCTATACTCTCATCTACTAAACATGTATTTAAGTCTTTTGGGGACCAAAATATTCCCAATGGGGAGGAGTGATCATATTTGGATCAGGACCTAAGTGATAGCTCAAATTTCAAAGTGTTTGAAAGTGTGCTAAACCTGAGCGATCGAATAGATCTCGTCTTCCTAATTTCAGCGCCGTGAATGGTTCGAAAAATCGACACCATATGAAGAAGTTATCGCGTTTTGAAAAGTCCAATAAACTGCAAATTTTGACATTTGACTAGGGTTGACTGGGCGAAGGTAGGAGAGTAAAAATAGCTTCCGGGGAATACCTAACTGATTTCAAGAATATTCCTGGAATATTCCTTCCAGGCCAGTCAGTGGATGACAAGAGGCACCGTTTTATTTGACAGTTGATTGTACGTATTTTTTTGTGGACCAATTGGAAGGTGCCACGTGGCTAGCCCTAAGGCCCCCACGTGGCCCTTGAACTGCCTTGCAAAATTTTGGTTGGGGTCTTTAGGAGTCGACTTCGAAACCTCCTGTCAAACACGTGTGTGGTTTACCATCCGGGCTAACTTTGTTTCTTAACCATAGAGTTGTTGGGTTAAATTTAAAGTTTATTTCATTTGGCATTTGGGGTTGGGGACCACCGGCGGTCCCAACCCGCCAGCAGTAATGTAACACCAAAACATTAAATGTCGGCTTATCCGCCCTGAGTCATCGCAAATTTAATCCCGAAACCTGTTACATGCCATGCTACGGTTAAGTTTATCCGACGATTTTGTTAACGCGCAGATTTAACTCCTATTTAAACCTTTAACCCATGGTTCAAGCCTTTTGTTCCGCTCTAATGCTAACAGTCACCGCGTCGTTCGGGTTTGCATGTGGCCACCCAACCACTAGCCAATAAATGTAACAGTTAGCTCGGCGGTTAAGGCTAGCGGAATTTTAGCCAATGCCATTTTTGTGTGGAAAATGCTAATTTGAATCCAGTTAAAATTGAATTCCTCCACATTTAGTGGAGCTATTCTAGGTGAAATTGGACAAAGGAGTTGGAGACTCATTTTTTGACCATTCTGAGAGTGTGGATAGTCAATTTTGACTTTATTTGACATGCCATAGCCATTGGTGAGGGTTTTAGATCCATCAGAGGACTTCTGAGCATGATTTTTCTTCAGAGAAGTTTTAAGGGCCATCATAGCCACCAAGAGCCAGCAGTAGAATAAGGCCTAGCCAGGGCAGCTAGAGGCCTTACTCAGGAAACCAATAGTCATTTTTGGATGTTTCAGAAATTATGGAGCCATTGGTGAGATTTTCAGAGTCAACAGAGGACTTCTGAAGGGCGATATGCTTCAGAGAATTTCCAAGGGCCACTAGGGCCAACAGGGGCCAACAAGAAAATGAGGCCTAGCCAGGATAGCCAAAGGGAATTCTCAAAAAAAAAATAGTATATTCTGACTATCTTGAACCTTATGAATCCAATGGAAGTATTTTAAGAAGCTTTTGAAGACTTTTGAAGGCCGAGATGCTTCAGAGAAGTTTTCAGTGAGCTTAGAGCCACGGGGTGCGACCAAGTGTTGGGGGCATAACCAGAGCAACCAGAGGCCATTTTGAGCAAGTGAATAGTAATTTCTGACTATTTTGGACATTATGAATCCACTGGATGGATTCTCAGATCCATTTGGAGACTTCTAGAGCTGAATAATCCACATGAAAGTTTTGGGCAGCTTAGGGCCAACAGGAGTTGGAGGCCTAAATTGGGGAGCCAGAGCTCATTTGGAGCAAATGATCAGTCTATTTTGGATGAATAATATATTCTAGAGACAGTAGAAAAGGTTTTAGGGACAGAAAATTACTTCTAAGGGAATTTGTGCCACAAATAAGCTCAGGGAAGCTTAAGGGCACTGACAGTAGAGGTCAAGTCAAAGGGAGCCTAGGTCCATTTCCAGAGAGATAGCATTCATTCCAGGGGTATGATGATATTATAAACCCATTGGTACAATGTAAAAAACCATTGGAGTTTATTAATTGCTTTTAAAATAAATTATCCATATTAATCCCAAAGTTCCAAGTCAATTAACAAGGGCTCAAGGAGACATAGCCCACGACGTTCGGGTGAACTCCTTTATTAAATTTGCTGTTATGTATTGATTCTTATTTGCTGAAATTTATCGTTTCTGTACATGCTTATTATCAACAAAAACAAATTTTTAATTCCTCACACTTAAAGAATTAAAACAGTTTAAAACACATACACCTGAATCAAGAATTCAGTTCCGCACAGTTAAGTATAAGAAAGACCTTAATTTGTTTTAACTGAGTGGAAGGTGCTTACATAGCATAAAAAGTCAGCCACCCATTTCAGATCAATTAGAATCAACATAATCATTATATTGAGCCAAAAAAATTCGAGCTAATGTAAATTCCTTCATTCATCTTGGAAAGTGATCTTCATTTTCATTGAAACATGATCATTAGGTTATCTTTTTTTACTGCTACCTTTATATCCCAAAATTATGTAGACATATTGGCCATATAACCCTTTAAGTATTATCGAATCCATTCACTCAATCCGTATTATTTGTATTTATTTCAAACCAGCACAATTGTGGATACATTTTATCCACTTTCATGCGACATTCTTCCAGGTAGCAAGACCATATCTTACCTAGATAACCAATACCATAGTTACATTATCATGATGACCTTTTGTCAAGATAACATATTTTGCTTACTTGTTTATTTTGAAATCAACATCATTTCACATGGTCTTTCTTCATGTTGTACCAAAAAATTTCTCCATGATATCAAATATAAATCAACATGTTTATGGAATGAGCCAATCAGCCAGGTTCAATATTATTTCCATTATATTTTTTTTTTTATGACCAACCTTCTTACCTAAAGTTGTCATTACTTGCTTCAAGAGATCACATCAAATGTTGATTAGTATCATCATGCATATTTTCCTTCCATCCTTTTCACTTGTTTTTGTAATATGTCCTACCAGGGAGTCATGTCATATCCCAAACAGATCATTAATATCATATTTTCCAAATCACAACATCTTCTAGTTGGAGTGTCATGTATAATACTGCTAATTTATCCCTATGAAGTCAACATTATTCATATTGTAACAAGGTTAAGCTTGGAACTTTCAATCATCAATGTGTTCTTGGATTTAACTCATCGGCTGGAACCTTCAATACCATGAAGGTCCTTTCAACTCTTTCTTTCCATCATGCTTATCATTATCAAGGATTCATCATCAAGCACGAGTCTTGTGTTTTCCATCCTTCTCATATTGCTATAATAATTTTGAAAACCTTCATTATGTGCTTGCAATTTTCACCAACAAGTACAACCAAGAAAAAAATACAAGATCATGATGAATCTTATCAATATAGGATTCCATGATTTCTTAAAAGTGTATTTATAGGGCTATAATCATAAACCCTAGACATGCCATGATACATCCATTATTAGGGATTGTAATTTAGTGGAAACAACTAGCCTTAGGGTTTATCTTAATCCATCTTTTTCTAAGGTTTAATACATACCATAGAGTCTTCCTCTCAAAACTATTTTGTACTAGGGTTTTGAGATATCAAATAGCACTCTACCTTCAAAAACTATATACCATTTCCAAAGAACCAGGAATTAGATATGGAATCCTTTTTTATATTTTCTAGATCAATTTTAGTTTAGGGTTCACAAGCCCTAGATATAAAAAACTATAAATATTTTACAAACCCTAGATTCCTTTTTGGTCATCAGGGTATATCTTGAAAAACTTCTATAAGCATGCTACAAAACCTGAATGCAATTCATTTCAAGATCTATGCTCTAATATTCACATTCAACTAAATACCTGGACCATTCAAATTTGGTCTTCATATTTGTATGGCGTACTACCTTTCATGCTTAATAACTAGGTCTCTTTTACTTTCACAACATAAATAGCTAGCTAGGGTTTCTGTCTCTAGGGTTTCTCCTTTTATTCTATACTATGATAAGATTTACAAACCTTATATTCCCATACCTATCATTTACAAATTTTAAAGTTCTACAACCACACACAAGAATGTTAGTTTCAAAACCCTAAATTTTAAGTTCTTCAAACTCTATCATAAAGATTTTATACAAACCCTTGAATCTTCAAATTTATCATGCATTACTATCATATTTCAAAACGCTAAATAAATCATTAGATAGTTGGCATATTATCAATTATTTCATCCCACTGTCCTTTTTCATGATCACCATCATAATATTGACACATACCATGAAATGTACATATAGATTATACATACCTCTGCCAATTTACCTTGAAGATTCGATTCTTCTTCAAGTCCAATTATTTTTGTTGTTCCCATATCATTGTCCAATTGTCATATCAAAGTTTCTCATTTTCTTGTATTAATCTTATGACTTGTATTTCTTCAAGAAATTCACTTGCAAGGAAAAGAGGATAATTTGATATTGGTCTAGTAGCTCAAAAATGAACTCACATTATCTATATCAACTTGAATTGTTGCAACTTACTATTGAAAATGCAGCAATAAATTCCTAATTTAATTATTCCTTTGATTAAATTAGGAGAAAATCGAAATTCCACATCAAAAAACAGCTTGAATGAGTTAACTGAGTTGAAAGAGTTGTTATCAATTAGTTAGTTTAGTTAATTCGAGTTGTGGGCATGAACTTGAGTTGTGTACAATTATTCCTAAATTTTAGGATCCTAGGTTGAGTTAATTTCAATTGTAACAATTTAATTTAACTAAATTGAGTTAAGGTATTAAATGGAGTTAAGGGTGAGTTAAAATAGTTCCAACTTTTGGAGGAACTAGTGGGAGGTCTAACAATGGGGTGTAACTTCAGTGTTTAACTAGTTAAATTATCAATCAACCTAAATTAAAACATGCATGCATGAAATTTGAGTTACCTATTTGAGATTGGAGTTCAAGGGCAGTGTACTATCAGTTGTACAATTTTCCAAGTTGTATATGTGGCACATCCAGTCAAAGAAGGGCCTAAAGGAATTATACAATTCTAAATGAGAAATTTCCCTAATTAATAGGGGCTACGAGGAGGGAGGGGTCATGACTGAACTCCAAGGCTGAGCCAGGGAGACTCAGGCTTCCGTCCATCGTTGTCCTGCGGGGAAGCTGTATCTGTCTCTCTGGCTTGCTGCGGCTTCCTTCCTTGCCTAAGAATAATACAACAATAGAGTATTTCCTAAAGCTATTCCTCTCTTTTGAGTTGAACAAGTGGGGAAAACCATTCCATCATTACGAGGAAATATGAGCTTGGAGTGCTTGAAAATTGGCTAAATGTTGGCAAAATTCAATTAGACAGGAAAATGATAGAAGATACTTGTGCAGGTTGTGCCTTTAGGGACATTTTGAGGTCTAAAATGGGCCTCCTAATGAAATTATAAAATAACCGTGGAAATTATAAAATAAGATTTGATTACATCATCAAATTTTAGAGGGAAAAAAGAAAAAAACTATTTTTTCAACTCATATTTTGAACTTTTCTCCCTAGGTTTTTACTCAAATTTCAAGTAGGAATACTAGTTGGATGAAAAATTCAATTTCTCATCCAAGGAGTACCCATGTTGCATAATTTCGATGGAATTTTCTACACGAAAAATGAGAAATATATGAAAAACGTGATTGCAATCACATTTTTTCATGTATTTCTCCATTTTCGTGTATCAGGCTCCATCAAAAGTATCCAACATGGGTACTCTTTAGATGAGGAATTAAATTTTTCATCCTACGAGTACTCCCACTCGAAATTTGAGTAAACCCTTAGGGAGATAAGTTGAAAATACGAGTTGAAAAAGTAGTTTTATTATTTTATTATTTTTTAATATTTTTACTTTTTTACTCCAAAAATGGTGAATCATCCCCCATGGTTGACATCATCATCTTGAATCCTATTGGTTCTTATAAATTTTATTTTGGTTGTACATTTTTCTTAGGAGGCCCATTTTAGACCTCAAAATTCCCCTAATGATCAAGCTTGAGTAATCATACTGTATTCATCTAGATTCTTTGATTAATGCAATACAAATAGGAAGGGGTTTTAATCAATTTATTTCCCCTATATATATCTATGTGTGTGTTGAATATTGATGCATGTTAATGATTTGTGTTCTCGATTGTGATTTTACTTCCACAGATTGGTAGAGTAGATTCTAGTCTTGTGATTTAGTAAATTTCATGAGAAGTTTTAGATCTACACATTAATTTCTACACTTACAATAACAAACGATATTTTATGCCATTATATCACTGTTGTGACTTATTTGACATACTATACTCACATCATATAACAGTTTGGATATAAATATTATTTCCATCTTGCTCATATTACTGTCAGTTCTGAGAAGAGGTGTTAAAATATCTCACAACCCTCCACTGTTTGGAAGCACACCTTATTTATATTCAAATTCAAGGGTCATAATAGTACCTCAGATCATAGATAGGTCATACAAATTTTACTTGTATTAATTTTCATTACACAAAATCAGTATTGAATTGCATTTTCAAATCTTGGGTCTACAAAAAGTATTGCATATATAGTATGATGCCTTTCATATTACATTTGCATCAATTATCATTAAAAGATAACTCATAAACAAACTCATTCATCAGGCTCGTATTACTTGTTGTAGAGGATTTTTAGATCTTTATCATAAATATCTCATATACGAAAATGTTATTCTTTAATTCAACAAGCCCTAGAAGCATGGAGAACATTCTTTGACCTATATTTGAGCATGAAACCCATGCTTCAAGAAACAAAAATTATTTTTCTTTATACAAAGTGATGATTACCAATGTCATTATGACAACCAAATCTAGTTACATTCTGCAACAAATAAGACAAAAATTAATGATCTATTCTACTTAGGATCACAAATGAATCTCATAGCAATAGATTTGGTCAAGAAACTAGGACTAGAGAATCATGACAATCCTAGCCCAAATCCATTGGGATGGGTCAACCAGGAGGCATAGATAAAGTAACCAAAAAGTGCATAATCAAATTTGCTATAAATATTGACTTTATCGATGAAATAGAATTGGATGTAGTTCCAATTGATGTATGTGAAGTTCTGTTTGAGAATCCCTATATGTACATGCAAGATGCAATCTTCATCTAGAGATATAATCGATACCTTCTCGACAAGGATGAGACAATGTAACTAATATAAGTAAATAATTTTAATATAGCTAATAAATAAAGTTTATGTTTTATATGTATATATATATGATCTATATGAAGTATGTTAGTGTTGTTTTGCTAATTACTCTTTCAAATTCTGAAAATAATGTTTTATGTGCGTTGAGCAGGAAAATTCCCTCTGTGGATAGAGGTGATCCCTCTAGCCCCAGGGTGGGTCTAGAAACAAGGGAACATGCTGGAATTTTGGATTCCTAGCTTATAAATGAAATACTAACTGAGATAGATATGCTACCTTAGTCCAACGCTTTTTTCGTGACTTGCAGTAGTGATCCTTCGATCTTTGTATTCACACATCACGGTCCGTAATTGATGATGTCTGTGTACTTGCACAAAGATCAAATGAAAAATGACAGCATACGAGAATATACTTTCACTTACAGCTATTCGATTGGTTAAGGAGAATCAAACATTTTTATATAATTAAACACAAAATTGGAACAAAAAAACCTGCCATGTATTATTGATAGAGAAAAGAAGTCTACAACCTTAATGCCTTGACGTTGTAAGCCCCCTTCAACGGGTTTATTCGGGCGCGTCTCAAGCATTAGTTTGGGATCAAATTCGATGAGGCAATGGGTGTAAACTCTCTCTCAATAATGGATTCCTCTCTTCCTTATTCTACACAGTAGCTATAGTAATGATTGTTCAGCTAGCTGAATCAATGTGAGGAGGAAGAATTTATAGGAGAGGAGAAGGTGGTTTGGGATCCCTCATAAGGTGGAAGAGAGGCCTAATCCTTTGGGGGGTTGCACAATTATAGGAAACAACAAGCCAAAGGGAGGAACTCAACGTTATTCAGTTGAACAAACCATGATGACTTCGCTCACGAATTTTAAGCATGGAAACTCCGTTTCTATTTTAAAAAACTTTCCAAAAACAAATCAGTGTGGGTTCCCTTCTGCGACAGAGTGCCAAAGGGTGTGGGACCCAGTGTTAATTTCTCTAGTGGTGTGAAGCCATAACTTCCTACTAGCGTGGACCCAAAATCACATGTTTTTGAGGGTTTGTTTGAGGAATTATCAACAGAGAAAATGTTCTTGACATGCCAAGGGATGCAATGACACTTATAATAAGGTATGACAATATACAGAAGTCACTGAAATGGTCCTCCAATGTTTGGGATGGGGATTGGAGGGACAATGAAAAAATATTGTGTAACATATGCCCCCTAAAGCATTAGGTCCGAGAGAGAGGGAGGGGTGAAATGCTTATGAGAAATGCCCAAATCGAAACATCGACATCGGAATACATGCAAGAATAAGTACATCTGATATCTCTGATACATGAACATGTGGGATGGGTGCAACCATCCATAGTAGATTACATATAAAAATAAGATATGAGGTATGGATGTAACCATCCAGTAAGAAGGATAATCAAATAGACTAAGGTATGGTCGCAACCATCCAATCATAAGAGTCATGCATATAGTCATGTTAAACCAAATCGTCTCGCAGTCTGGATTTTATCAGACAAAATCCAGGGCATTGCGCTCCATCTTGACCCGAACAAGTACAAATTCAAGCATGCAAATTAGTGAGCTGAAGTCGAACATGCAAGAAAGTTGCTTGATTACCAGCCAATGATGAAAGATGTTAACAGGCACGAGAGAAACCACTAGTGATGACAATGGATCTCAAGGTACAACTACTATAGTTCATAGAATATAATAAGTGAGTTGGAGTCGAACACCCGCGAAATCACTCGATCGAAGGCTAATGATGAGTACCTGTCGTTGAATGCGAAGAACTTGCCATTAAAGCATGCAAGCTCCAAGGTACCAGAAGGGAGACTCTGGATCAACTTATTGGATAATGAGCTAAAGTCGACTAGAAGTGACTGGTTGAATGAGGGCCATATGTGTTTCCCACATCATCAACATGAGACAAAGGAATAAGATGATAATGAATCGAGACTAAACAGAGGATCAAGGGTTGAAAACTGTCGAAGGAACTTCTCTTGAACATATTGGCGACACGACTCTGGAATTTGGCAGTATTTTGACATCAAGGGATCTGAGGTCTTGGTGATGTCGAAAAGAGATGATGAGAGGTAAAAACAGATAACCCAAACCCATGGAAGCAAAATGATCAATTTGATGTCCCGAACCTGACACGAATTACATACAAGTGTCATGTTCAAGAGCGGCATACTTTTGACACAACTGAGAACTGGTTCCATTTTCCCCCATTATTTCTGGTGAGTACCCTAATTATTTTTGGAAACAATATTGAACGGGATAACATATGCTTGTCATATAATTTCACCCTTCCGAAAAATCCATCCTAGTAAATTTTACGAGCCCTAGGAAGGAGGAACTTGGTGACGTCATGGTGACGATTTCCGATGTCATTTAAGTTTTAACGAGTCTGAAAAAGGAAGAACTCGGCATATTTTCATGTTTATAGAGTTTGAAAAGAAGTGGAAAATAAAACTCTAGTAGATCCCTTTTCGTAGGTAGTATCACAGATCCGAAAAGGTAGAAAACAATATTTGAGAGAACCTCTTAGTCGCGATTTGCCAAGGTGTTCCTTTTTCGTAAATAATCTGTCCCAACCTGAAAAAGGGGTAAAAATATACTGGGAGATGACATTTTGTAGCCTTTAACAAGTTAAAAATGACAAGAGTCTCAACAATCGTTTCAATTTTAGAGATTCAGAAAAGAGCTGAAAGATGACTCCAGGGGGTGTCTTTTTCGTGTTTTTACCAAGTCTGAAAAAGTAATAAAATACAACTCGTCACTTCATCATCATCATGTTTAGGACCTCTTTCTGCACAAGAAACAAATGTAAAACCCATTTTTTGAGACAAAACATTAAAATAATCAAAAAATAAGCTTAAGAACCTAATTAGGGTTTCAAAAAGTTCATAAAATGACAAAAATAGTAAAAACAAATTAATTTTCCCCTTCTCACTTCTTGTAAGCATTTTACCATTTTTAACTACGATCTTGTGGAGCTGGTAGCAGACAGTCCAAGAGGGCAATCACAAATCTTCTTTTTCCATGTAAGAGCTCTCAATTTTTCCTGCATTTTAAACTATGTTTCATATCTTGCATTCTTTATTTTTTATGTTTTTGGGGTAATGTCGTCAGTGATTGGGCGCGACGGTCGTCACGGGTTCCGGGCACAGAGTCACGTCAACTCGCCTAAAATTATAATGGGGAGGCACCAATCGGCACTGCCATTTTATAAATAGTAGTGCCAATCTCCGCGGTCAAAATTTGTATGAAATTTCTCCTAAAAATCCCAAGTAGAACGATTCAAAAGTTAATCATGTGACTAATGGAATCCCCAATGATGGTTTTGTAGGTAATCGAAAGTCAAAAATGTCATTGAATGGAAAGAATGAGAACACGGGGAAGAAGATGAACAAGCCATGGGAAATGTGAGATGCATGGATGTCCTGAGAGACTATGGGCTCTTGAAATTATTCTTAGCATCGTGCCTATGAGCTCAACTGGAATTACTACAGTATTTGATCAGTGAGTGGGACACCGATCAGGAAAGGCTTATGATTCATGATCAAGAGTTGGATATAGAAGTATCCAACATATATGTCATCACTGGATGGTCACGGAGGGGAGTAGCACCAATCATGATAGGTTTCTGGCCCATGGGCGAGAGCATGGGTATGCTAATAGACAGATTTTTCCCAGGAGAAAAGAAAGGATTGAAGAGTGGGAAAATAGACATCCAAACAATACCTGATTTGGCACTAAAAGTAGTGCTACACACTATAACACGAGCCGTTGGATATCAAGCCCCTCACGAAGCTACAAAGAAACAGCTTCAACTTGCCGTGGATTGTATGAATCCAACCATTTTCAACTGGGTGGAAGCCGTAACAATCAACTTGAAGCACCAGTTGAAAAAGTGAAAAAACGACAAGCTAAAACAATTTGGATATGGGTCCATCTTGATACCGTTCATCCTAGAACGGTTGCCAATATTTCAATGCTAGGAGGTGGTAGTACCTGCACCACTAGCATGAGAGCCACAGATGATCTGTTGGGCAGAGTTGATGCCTCTATCGGGAGGTGGTCAACATATGTCATGGAAGCCAGAATTCTTCGACTGGCTCCGCCGACAACTCATCATCTTAGAGGACTGGCCGTATACCGGCACAAATTTCATGGGTGATCCGGACCTTCCACTCCTGAAAGGATAGGATTGGGATGAATCATTGGGTAAAAACTCATTTTTTATTTTGATGAGTATTATGATTTTTTTGTTTATATAGGTTCTGATTATTTATCCATGCAATGCAGATGTTGGCCTAGAGAGACCTACAGGGATGTCCCCTATGGCATGGAGGGTTCCACGTGATTTAGAGGTGGCCCCTCAAGGTGAGGGAAGCGAGGAAGATGAAATTATGTGCAACCTGGAGGGACTCACAAGCAGGATCCCAGATTACGTGAGATTCGAGGATGTTCCTCATGCGTATCAGAGGCACACCGCAGTGGTGTCTAACTGCATCCACCATTTACTGAGGCAGCTTGTGTGTGCAGTGACATGCTATCATGAGCATGATGTTGATTAGACGCCTAGGATTTTTGCATATTTTTGAGAGACATGATGTCTCAGGATGTAACCAAAACACACATATTTTTGAACTTATGATGCACATGGATGAAAACAATATATATATATATATATATATATATATATACTTATTTTCCTATCTAAATCTTATTATGTGATGATGATTCTTTACAAATTACGCAAATGTCTATCAGCACAATATTGGATACGCATCGATTAACATTCATTCGTACGGAATGCGATGATATGTGATATAATCAAAATTCCTTTCAATAAATGAACATACGAATAAAACCTTGGTAGAAGATTTATATTTGAATAATTCCCATTAATTTACAAGAACAACAAGAGTAGAAATTCTGAGTTCACAATTAATGCACAGATGTTGAGAGAAATTGCCTCGGTTAAGAGTTCAATGATGACACTGTATTCAACGACATTTTTAGTTTTTGTACTAGACAAATACCTTGAAGGTCTATCAACTCACCATTAGGATCATAAATCACCCAGGCTACGGAAGACAAATTCTAGGTACTACAGGAGGCACCATCCGCTAAACTAACATAAGGAGTGGCAGACATCTGCAGAGTAAGCAACGACATAATAAGCAATAAAAACTGCTCGCAAATCACACCAAGCCAAAAAATATACAAAAATGGAAAAACACACTTATGCACAAAAGGACATGCACGAGAAACTCATGCATAGTATTTTTTGAGGTGCAACCCATTTCTAGGCTGATTCAAAGGATAGCCTTCATAGTCAATTAGCTAATAAGCCCTGTTCTACAAAACACGGTTAACAGTATATGACCCATGCCACATGGGTTCGAATTTTCCTGCCCCCATCTTATCATGATCTTAGTCATACAAAAGGACTAGGTCTCCTTCTACAAAGATACAAGGGGAAAATTTCTGATCAAAATGAGCTTTGACCCGCTTCTTCTGTGCTTCTATGACTAGAGAAGCAAAGTAGTGAGTTTCAACAAGCCTCTCCAAATATAGAAGACACTCTTCCTCCAGCGAGGTATTAGGTAGAAATTCAACAACTATTTTGAGAGAATGGATTTCACATTCAATTAGAAGGGTAGCTTCCAGACCATAAACAAGCTGGAATGGAGTGAATTCGGTTGCATCCTTCACCAAGGTTCAGTAGGCCCAGAGAGCTGAAAATAACATGATATTCCAGTTGGACTTGTGCATCCCAATCGTACACTGAAGCATGGTGACTAGAACTTTGTTCACAACTTCAAGCTGGCCATTGGCCTGAGGGTAGTATGACGTTGAGTTGTCGTGATGCAGACCCAACTTAGAAGTCAACTTAGCCATCATGTAATGGAGAAAATGAGAGCCATGATCAGTGACAATGGCTTGAGGGACACCAAACCTGGTAATGAAATGATTGAACAAAAACTGTGCAGCCGTCTTACCGTCAACTGTGAGTGTAGGCATTGATTCGACCCATTTAGTGAAGTAGTATACGACTATGATAATATAAGAATTCCCCACAACCGAGTGAGGGTTGCATGTCATAGAATAGATGCCCCACTTTACAAAGGGGCCAACAGTAATGACGGGATGGAGGTGTGTGGGTGGCGCACACATCTTGCACTGGTAAATTTGGCAATCGTGACACTTACGAACAACGAAAATGCAATTTTTAAAAATGGTAGGCCAGAAATATGTAGCATGAAGGATTTTTTGTGCAGTAGCATATCCAGACATGTGACCACCAAAGGCGCCAAAATGGCAATTATTGAGGAATTTTTTAGCCTTCTCGAGGGTTAAATACCGGTGGAGAACAAAATCAACTCTGATGCGGTATAGAGTATCTCTGACTATTCGATAAGGTTGCGAATGATGAAGGATGCGTCGACGAGCATCCTTCGTCAACTCGGATCGGAAGGTGGAAGTCTGGATATATACGATGATATCATCGTACCATGGATCGAGGGTGCTAATGAGAAAAAGAGTATCATCCAGAATGAATTCCTTAGAACCAGAGGGAGCAGAGGCAGATGGTAAAGAGAAAATAAAATCAGAAAAAACCAATGATTTCTTCGATTCGGCAGTAGTGAAATCCAAATCAAGCTTTTGGAGGATAACTATCCATTTTGATTATTTCCCCCCCAGCAATTGTCGAGTCAATATATAGGTCATGGGGTTGCAATTTGAAATCACAGTTACTATGCGAAGTATAATATAATGGCGAAAGGTTAGACGGCTTGAATAGCTGCCAACACCAATTTATCTACATGTGCGTAACATATTTCAGTATTGAGAAGATTTTGGCTCAAATAATAAATAGCGTACTCATCACCAATTTCGTTGTCCTGGACCAAAACCATGGCAACAATACTAAATGCGGCAACCAGGTAGAGGGAATAGTTGCAATGATAATTGGGAGGACACAAAAGAGGAGCATTGATAACCAATGTCTTCAGTGCATTGAAATATTTTTGGGAAATCTCATTCTAGAGGAATGGGACGCCTTGCTTAAGAAATCGCGTGAATCCTTTGGCTACTTCAGCATAGTTCGGTATAAAACGATGTAGGAAATTAGCTTTCCCTTGCAGACTCTGCAACTGATGTAAAGAGGAAGGGGAGGGGAGATTGACAATAGCTTCGCCCTTAAGAGGGTCGAGATGAATTCCGTCTTTAGAAATGATAAACCTAAGGAGTATACCAAAATCGACACAGAAGACACACTTATGTGGATAGAGCCGAATGTTATAGCGTCTAAAATGAAGAAATATTTCATGGAGGTAATCTGGGTGGTCCTTACGCTTAGCAGAATGAGCCAGAATGTCATCCGGGTAAGGTTGAACAATGCACTTAATATCATGGAAATCATATGACATTGCTCATTGAAAGGTGGCCCCAACATTCTTAAGACCAAAAGGGAGCTTCTTGTATGCTAATGTACCCCATAGACAGATAAACGAAGTCTTGTGTTTATCAGCTGGAAGAATATTGATCTGGTTTTAACCAGAAAACCCGTCGATAAGGGAAAAGATCTCACTCCTAGCACAATCATCAATGATTTGGTCGATGAAAGGAGTGGGATAGTTATCCTTAGGACAAGTGCGGTTGATGTCATGGTAATCCACACAGACACGAATAGTACCTTACTTTTTATCCATAGGAACAATTCTAGAAACCCATTCTGTCAAGGGGATCAGATAAATGAAACCAACTTTAAGAGGTTTTTCAACTTCTCCCTTAATGGCGGGTACCTTTCTAGGGTGCACGGGGCAAAGACATTGGTGAATAGGCTTCACGTTAGGATAAGTAGGGATATCATGCACAACTATACTCAGATTGATGCCAGGAATTTCTTCGTAGGACTAAGAGAAAACATATCGAAACTCTCAGAAGAGACTAGTATAGACCTCGATCTCATCAGAAGAACAGGTCACCCCAATGTGGATGTTCTCAACAATCCACATTTTAATGGAGATGTCAATAGGCATCGTTTGCGTAATGTTTCCCAGGTTACCTTCTGCAAAAATTTCATGTGTCAAGATGGGCATTTGAAGTGGATGGGAAGGAGCTTTGGAAGGAAATTTCTTAAGACAAGTAGAAATGGCCCCAAGGCCAGTCATAAAGGAGGAACGATGATGACTATCGTCCCAAGGAGGATCCTCGAGAGACATAGTTTCCATGATGGCCTCATCAGTGGGAAACGTCTCATTCAAGGGATCAAGAGAATCCGAAGCGCAGATCCAAGGGGATTGAGAATACGTGTCAAGAGACACACTTAAAGGAGTATTATCAAAGGGAGGAGGAGTCAAAGCCTAAATAAGTTCACAATAATCAATTTCTATTGGGCTTAACGGCATCGTGTCACCAAACGAATCAACCTACTCGGGCGAAGTGATGATCCATGGATTAGAAGACATGGAGATCATGTTGACCTGAGTAGTGTTGGGCAGAGGAAGAGAAAAAATACCCATAAGGGAAGGATATTTTAAAAGACCTGGTCCTATGCTCTCATAAGTCATAGGAATATGATCTACATATGGAACATTGCTCTTGAAAGACGTGGAAGTGAAAAAGGACAACTGATCGCCAAGGATGATCTTTCCTTCATGTGGGAATTGAAGAACATGAAAGAGAGTCGACGAGACACATAGCATGGCGTGAGTCCAACTGTGACCGAGGAGAATATTAAAATTGAGTTTTGCGTAAACGACTTCAACCTCAACGTTAATTGTTTTCCCTTCCAACGTAATAGGTAAGCCGGTGAGAACACCAAGAGGGCGAGATTCCCTTCCGTCAAAAGCTTCTAAAGAGTTTGGAGATTGATTGAGGGTTGGAGAACCAATGGATTTCCAGCACGAAGAATACATGATGCAAGTAGATTCACCCTTGTCCACGACCACTCGATGGATATTATTTCCATTAATCAAAACTTGGATAATCAGTGCAAGCTGGTGAGGGAGACGTGGGATGAAATTTTCCAAATCGAAAGTGATAAGGCTGGAATCGGTGGGGTCAACCACTCCGATAGAAGATTTCAATGCCTTCCGTTGTGACGGGAAGCTTTGAAGTACTTCCAATGCAGACATAGCGAATGGCGCCTGAGCCAAATCCTCAACAATACTGTAATGTTGAGCGGTACGAGCATTTGGGTTATAGGAAGAATTTCAGAGTATTCCTTTAGAAGGTGGCCATACAATGGGCTCAGGACCGGGCCTTTCAATGTGAAGAGGCCCAGAAGTAGGCAGGGGAGGAGGACCATCAACGGTTCGATATAATCTTTCGATCGGGTAGTAATAGAGATAGGTGCAAGACCGTTCATCATGAAGACCTGAGAGCCAAATGGGGCGGAGGCCTGAGGATTGCTCTAGCACATTTGTGTTTCTTGCAATAGAATGGTTCTTTAAGAACTAGGGTTCCTTGAGTGCCTTTGAACGGTCGAATCACCTCGACCCGTCGTGGACGATCCTTGGTGTAATGATCATTGTCAAAAATCGAACTGAGGTACTTCGGTTCACGTTTCAAACCATCATCGACGTTCTATGGTGGACGGGTTGGACAAGCTTTCCCTTGGGTGCAGGTTGGCCTGGATGTTGAGATCCACCAGTTTTTCCCTGGGGTATAGGTTGGCCTGATGTTTGAGACGAGCTAGGTTGCCCCTGAAGACCAGGTTGGCCCAACTGAGCATTGGAGGGTTGACCTTAATGTACAAAAGTTGGGCCTTGCGAAACTTAAGGCTGGTTCTGTTGCACAAAATGTTGTCCTTGAGATGGATAGGTTTTCCCCTGAGGAGAATATGGTGCTTCTTTCTAAATGTAAGGTTGACCAGTAGGACTGTAGGGTTTTCCCCATTAGACTGAAGGGTGTCCCTAAGAGGGTTTTCCTTGTGGACCATAGGTTTGTCCCTGTAGTAACGTAAACTGGTTGGGGTTAACTAATATCTTTGGCATTTTAACATACAATGGACCGCGTGGAATGGGCCCATGGTAATAGATGTTATTTCCATTCTCATCGTAATAATGTGGAGGATTGATGGGAGCTTGCATCTGCTGAGAACCCTGGGGGAATTAATTATGTTTATAAATGGACATCATATACTGGTTGTACGTCAAATCTCCAGGAATCGGATTAGAGGAGATAAGTGCGCTACCAGTAGGTTGATGGAATCCAGATACATGAGGTTGTGATCCACTTACGGTGGGTCCAACAGGTATTGTGGAAGCAATAGGAGTTGTCCAATGAACAACAAAAGATGGCAGAAATTACGGAATCACACTAATAGACGATGCAAATGAAGCCACATAAACAATAGGTTGGGTTGGAACATACGTAACGACTGTCGACGCGATAGGAGTCGAAGGAGATGGACCTGATACGAACCACCCTTCAGAAGGAGCTAATGTACCAGACCATATCAGATTCTGATACAAAGATGCAGCACTAGAAATGATCTGACTCAACGAACGATAACCAACCGAGAGAGATGAAGGCTATGAGGAAGGTTGACTCGAGACATAAGGAAAATTCTTTGGAGGGAACTGATATTCTCCCATAGAAACATAAGTCTCTTCACTACTAATGGGACTTGTGGCATCCATGTCGAATGAAGACATGATGTCGGCGAAAAGGCGACGAGTAGTGGCAAGTAAATCATGTGTTAATGGAGAGGTAAGTGGTTTCGAGGAAAGAAATTCTGAGGGTAAAGGAGGATCTTCTTCCCTGAAATGGGCCCAAACGTCTGAAGGTTGCCAATTGATATCAAATGGTTCCTCAGGAGGAGATCGGGAGGCAAGAGGTTGAATACTCGGAATAATAGAACACCAGTAACCTAAAGTCCTAACAGACTGAGATGTCTCTGAAGAAACTCTGGGAGACCTCTAAATATGAGTGTTAAGTTTCAATGCTTCCTTAGGTTGATTGAGTTAATTTTAAAGTTTATATTTAAATTATGTTGCAGTTTCAAGGCCTTACCGAATGTAATCTCGAATCTCTAATGCACAACTACATGCAAAATAAAATCATTCCAATTCGATGAATAAATAACTAAAAGAGGGATATAAGTTCACAATGAAGGAGTAATTAATCGAATGCAAGAAGAAATTTTCCTAATTCTCCTAACACAACCAAAGCAATAAATGAAATGATTTTATCTTGTTGTTCACTTTTAATGAGAAAGCTACTAATGCAAAAAAATACTTTTCATTTTCAAATCAAGAGAAAAAATGCAAAATTTTGTTCTTTTAGATGAATGTGAAGCAATGATGCACTGTTACAGTAAAAGGAGAAAATGAATACTAGTTTTGGGTAACTCGAATGAAATGATAAAAGAAAAAGAGACCAATCCAATGCGAATTTAAAACAGACTCAAAACATACACACATTTCTTCACAAAAATAGAGGACTTTCAAATCGACTCAGTGAGCAATGTGATTAATGCTCAGGGTGACAGATGGAAGGTCAAACAGACACCAAGATGACAGTTCAATGACCCAAAAACACAAAGAATCGAGAGAAAAGACCAAAAAATCAGTCCACAAACTGAAAAGACAAGAGACTAGATCAAATCATATACAACTCAGAAGCTCAGTGAACATGTGGCCGAACAAATAATTGAAGACAACTAGAAACCCTAGGCTGACAAGCCACACTAATTAAATGAGATACAATTAACTGAAAATAATGAGATAGGGAAGTCAAAAACAATCCAAATGAACTAATCTAAGATGGAAAAACCAATCCAGAGGCAAGATGCATTGGAAAAAATCGGGAAAGAGGCCAAAATCCAAACCTACAGGATTCGGTGCAACTATTCAGCTGTAATACGCGTTGAACAGGGGAAATCACACTTGTAAAATAGGCAACTGGCGTCAATTGGTGTGACTATTAAGGAAACAGAAGCGCTGAGCTAAAAAACCAAGGAAAGGAGAAAGAGAAACTAAGGAAAAGCCAGGCTTGGCACTTTGAAACTAAGTATGATGGCTTGAAACAGTCAGACAAGAAAAACAAAGAAGAAAAGCAGCAATACGACCAAATTCAAACATACAAGCAAAACTCTAAACGAATCGATGAGAGATGAAAGATGCAAATATTCCCTAGTATGGTTGCCAACTTGTTGAGTAGGAAAATCCCCTCTGCGGACAGAGGCGATCCCTCTAGCCCTAGGGTGGGTCTAAAAACAAGGGAACATGCTGGACTTTTGGATTCCTAGCTTAAAAATGAAAGATAGACTGAGATAGATACCCTACCTCGGTCCAACACTTTTGTCGTGACTTGCAGCAGCAATCCTCCGATCTTTGTCTTCACATGTCACAACCCGTCAGTGATGATGTTTGTGTACCTGCACAAATATCAAGTGAAGACAGCATACATGAATATACTTTCACTTACAACTATTCGATTTTTCAAGGAGAATCAAACATTTTTCATATAATTAAACACAAAATTGGAACCAAAAAACTAGTCATGTATTATTGATAGAGAGAATAAGTTTACAACCTTAATGCCTTGACGTTGCAAGCCTCATTCGATGGGTTCAATCAAGTGCATCTCAAGCATTCATTTGGGATCATATTTGATGAGTCAATGGGCATAAACTCTCTCTCAACAATGGATTCCTCTCTACCTTATTCTACACATTGTTATGCAGATTAATCCCTCTTGCGGACACGAATGATCTCCCTAGTATTCAACAAATAGCTAGAAACAAACATCCATTTGAAAACGTTTTTCTCTAGACTAATTTCATTTCAAAATCATTATAAGAAAGCAAAGAGGACATTCTCCTACCTTGAAATCCAAATGTTCGATGTAGTCTTTTATCTTGTCACTCCAAAGTGGCTTCTTCAATAAGTAGAACCTGCAATCAAAGAGAAGACAAGAGAATCAAAGCATGTGCAACATATAATAATTAAGAAAAGCTAATCCAACTTAGTGATCAAGGAGTCTAAGTATTGATGTTATTCAATAAGCATAGGAACAACTCAATGAGAAAAAGAGATCCATATGTACTATCTTCAATAAAAAGAGTAATCTTACAAACTGATGCCTTGATTTCATACATATTTCTCCTGGGGTCTTGAACAATCATTCCTCCTTTAGTTTGATAAGCCTTCCTCTCTGAATACCAGCATAGAGCTATGGACACAAGGTTGTGATCATTCTCATGCCAATAACAATTTACTAGTGCAAAAAGTATGCACTCTTGGGAATTCTCTTCAAAAATTACTTTTACAATCTCATCATCTACAATCTACCAGCTACATTCTACCCTTGAGACTGAAACTTGAGCTCAATTTATAGGGAAATGGAGGTAGTTTCAGTTCCATGAAGAGGGGGATGGATTCCTCTCATGAAGGGATTTGAGCACCATGGACCAAGGGATAAGCTCCATGAGTGGAGGGATAAAGCTCGAACTGATCGCACCTCTATAAGCTTCCAGTTGGGAGAATATTCAACCAGCTAGGATTCTATAATTTGATTTTTATTTTATTCAAATTTTTGCAGGGGTTCACAGGTTTTAGTAGTAGAACGTGCGGGGGTTTCTGCAGTTTATAGACCAAGTATCCGCGGACCCACAGGAAAAGGCTAGAAAAAGTGTGGAGGTAGACTTTTAAGGGTTTTTAAGAGATTTTCTCTAATTCCAAGACTTGTTTTAGGAACATTAGGGTTTTTGACTTCTAAGGGAGCACAATATAGGTAGTGATAGACCTATATGGATAGTTAAATGTCATAGTGAAAAAAACAACGTGTAAAAAATTGCCCCCTAAAGTGCGAAGTCTGAGGTTACTCTGAAGAGTGAAGTGCTTTATCATTCTGAGGATTGGATTTGAGACACCGGTCAAAAACCTGTAAAAACATTCAATGCAAGCATATATATATATACATCATCGCTGAGGTAGGCATTCCCATACTCAGATCAAAACTATATAAATGTTTTGGTACATATATAGTTTCAATATTACATCAAATTAGACACAGTATGGGCGCAACCATCTGTCATGAGTAGTCTATTGTATCATGAATAATAAAATTCCTCATGGCCTGGATGGTGGAAATTAGATCCAGGGTCTCGATTGCCGCTTCCCGAACTAATACAATTCTATCCATGCAATTGATTGTGTCGAAGTTGAACATGGTAGAAACCACTTGATTACCAGTCAATGATGTGACTGTTAACAAGTGTGAGAGAAACCGCCAATAATTCCAATGGCTCTCAAAGTACTCCAGTACAATCTATGAAGTGTGAATGAATGATTTGCAGTCTAACACTCATAGAATCATTCGATCGAAGGTCAATGATGCAACATGTCATCGAAGGTGAGAAATATGCCATTAGGGCATGCAGATCCCAAGGTATTGATAGGATTCTAAATCAACGTTCTAGATGATGAGCTGACGTCGATAGAAAGTGACCTGTCATAGGAAAGCCCACGACATGAAACCATTAGATCAAGTTTTGAAGAAATACTTGCAAGGACTGACTCAAGGATGGTCAACGTGAATGGAGACAAATGTTTGCAATGAATGGTTTATTTGAACTCTCTCTTGAACACATAACGACACTGCAGATGGTTTGGAAACAATTGACCTAAAGATAATACCCAGAAACCAGCTGAATAATTTCAATGTGGTTCAATTAACTATTAGACAAAGGATTTACCAACCCAGGTACCAGTGTGACAAAGTGTCAGGTTCAAGAGTGGCATGCTGCTTTCTAAACAAGGATGACAACTGGATTCGTTTTCTCTCTTTCCCCCCCACCATTACTAGCAAGTACCTCTTGATTTTTGACAAGATTGAGGAGGATAAAATTTGCTTGTTTGTATAAGATCATCCTTCGGATGAGTCAATCTTAGTATTAAAATCGAACCCTAAGAAGGAGTGGTTCGGTCATGTTTGTAATTGACAGATTCTTTACTGTTAAATTTTAACGAATCCAGTATAGGAGAGACTCAACGTTTTTCAGTTTTAGGGAGTCAGAAGAAAAACATAAGTAAACTCATTGGTTGTTCTTTTTCATAAATTTAGTTTCTCAGACCTGAAAAAGGATAAAATAATGTGGGAGAGAACTCTACTGACCATGATTAGTCAACGTATACTTTTTTCGTAATTATTCCATTTCAGTCCGGAAAAGGGGTAAACTTATACTGAAATGACGACTGTTCATTTACTTTCAACGAGTTTGAATAGTCAAGTACTCGACAATATTTTCATATTTAGAGAGTTTGAAAAGGGCTTAAAAGAGAACTCCAGGGTTTCGCTTTTTTGTAATTTTAAAGAGCCCGAAAAAGTGATAAAAGTATACTCAGTTGGCCAACTTTCAATTTAATTTACGAGCAGGAAAAGATAGAAAGAACTCAAAATTTTCATTTTGTTTTATGAGAATGAAAGATAGCAAAATAATCTCGGGATTTTCAAGAGTTTAATGAGACTTGAAAATAATAACCGAAATGGACTCAAGATAGGTTACATTTTTATACAAGCTTGAAACATAGGAAAAATTATGCTTGAGAGTGGTTTCATTTTTACACAAGCTTGAAACGTAGGAATATTGTGCTTGAGATAAGTTTTAATGCCCCCCAAGCATAACCTTCAAGAGTATATGCTCCCCAAGCTTCTTTTCATTCAACTAAGTAGACTACTGGTAACTAATAGCTGGATGGAATGAAGGTTGATTTATGAGATCAGATGAAAGACTCGACTTGACACTTACGATATCTAATCAAAGACTCGACTCAATTAGGATAGGATTTGTTTCATTTTTTAACGAGGTTGACACAGTAAAAGAACCATCCTCATGATGAACTGATTCATTTTTTAACGAGGTTGACATAGCAAAGGGAACTTTTCTCAAGGTGCCCTGTTTCATTTTTTAACGAGGTTGGCATAGGAAAAGAACTATCCTCATTGCCTGATTCATTTTTTAACGAGGTTGACAAAGGAAAAGAACCATCCTCATAAGGGAATGTTTCATTTTTTAATGAGGTTGACACAGTAAAAGAACTATCCTCATGGAACTTTGTCATGGCTTCCAACTGGAAGAAACACATGTCAAGGGACACTCCTCGATCATGGCTTCCAAGAGGTCTTTATCAGATGGAAGAATAGTTTTCAGGAAGGAATGAATTTCAAGGGACTCAATAGGGATAAGAAAATCACGTTCAAATAATCCCATAGGGTTTTCCATGTCAATTGCCGAATCTAAGTCAAAGGAAGTTGAGAAAACTGTGAGAGGTTCGCTTGCATCGGTAACTGAAAACATGGGACTGGTTGCCACATAATTAATCCGTAACGGGTTAGATACCACTTCTGTATAAGGAAAATTCAGGGGTGTCGGATTATTGGTAGTCGAATCAAGACTAACGAATGAAAGTTGGTCAACAGTCACAATGTTTCCATTGTGAGGGAAATACATCACGCGAAAGAGTGTCGATACAACAAATTTCATTGCATAGGTATAGTCTCTCTCAAGGAGAAAATTGAAATCCAAGGGGCCTCAGACTACCATAATATCAATACAGACAGTTTTACCTTACAAGGTAATAGGAAACTGAGGAAGGATCCCTAAAGGTTCACTAATGGTTCTATTAAAAGCTGACAAATTTTGTGTAACAGGCACAAGCTGAGGGGGACCTAAAGCTTGCCAAGCAGTTGAGGATAAAATACTAACAAAAGCACCTTCATATACATTTGTGTGATGCACATTCTTACCATAAGCCTTCCAAATGATTTGGAAAGGGATGGAGGAAGGAAGACGAGATTTTTTCAGTTTATTCCAATCAAAGGAAAAGACCTCGGTACTTTAAGGGGGTTCTGAAGAAACAAGTGAAATACCCCCTAGCGTAGAAGAATCTGATGTAACAAGAAGAACCTGAGCGGTACGAATTTAACTCTCTACAGGGAGAGTGGGATCAACTGAATGTGAAATTGATTCGACCACTTGATCAACTAATGGATCATCAACTTGAGTGATATGAGTTTCACTCCCCAATGGAAGAGTGGGATTGACTATACTTGGAATTAGATCAATCACTTCGTCAACTGATGATAGGTTGGGAGAAAGTTTACGGTAACCAGTTGGAATTCTTTGTTGTGGAACAGTAAGTTTTTCCAACAATTTTGAGGCTTCATCCATGCAAGGACAAATATGAGCTTGATGACTCCCTTTGCATAACCTACAAGGAAACCTAACTTTACCCTTTTTCCCAAGAACCTGGCAATCACTGGTTGATGGATCAACAGTAAGTTGATGAGAATTTTTAGACCATACTTCTAAGACCTTAGGACTACTAGGAAAATTGATAAGGAATTGGTCACCCTTACAAAGCTTGCATGGGTATTTGGGTTTACGATGCATGTTAGATTTTTCCTCAACATTATGAACACTTACAACCATGGTTGGTTGGTTGACTTCTTTCTTATCTTGCTTCTTCTTCTTCTTCCCTTTTTTCTTCTTCTTAGCCACTTGGTTACTAGCGTCAAGGTTTTACCAAGTGAAGAAGAAGAAAGGGAGGAAGACATGTTAGGTGAAGAAGGTAAAGGGTCAACATGAGGTTGGTAATGTTGAGATGGTGAACTTTGTTGAGGTGAAGCATTCGATTGAGGTGGAACAATTTGAGTATTCAAGGCCAACGAAGTTGAAAATAACCATACCGATAAACCTATGGTAAATCCAGGTAATGACAATGTAGCCATATAAGGAGGACCAACATTTCCAAAGCAAGGAAAAGTTCTAGGATTCTCGTTAAGAGGGGTTCCTTGGTTGGTAAATTATGGAACAGTTGCCATTAGATTCAATCTTCAGTGAATTTTATTAACAATTCAAAAATATTAACAATTCAAATTCACAATTCACACCTAAGGTCTCTAAAAAGTTAAAAAAAAAAAAAATGAACACATGCTATCAAATCTAGGAGTAAAACCACACACAAACATTTTTTTTCACAGCGAAATCACTAGTTGGTGATGAAACCCAACGTCGCAAAGATCAATGTGAAAAAATAGCGGTAGGAATGGTTACCCTGACAACCTGCTTAATGAAACAGACCAGTGAAAGTACCTCCACTATGCCATCTCGAAGTGAAGTGCACCCTCTAGAAAGTCCAAGTGATTCTATCCAACATCTGCTCCAAGTACAGTGGGACCCTCCCTCCACCATCACCTTGGGAAAAATCCTAAAGATTATGGCCACTAAGGTCACCAACTGAGACAATTGCACCTAGGGGAACAGTCTACGATCCGATATACATGCAAGGGAAGAGTATCAAGCTCAATCCCCTTGAAAGCTCCTCGACATGGTAAATCCGAGGTTTTCTAACAAGTGACCCCAGGCTCCTCGAAAATGGTTAATCTGAGGTTTACCGTTTGTATTACGTGCACATATTCTATTTTTGCCAATGAGATAGGTACAATTACCTCACTGGGTCGGACATGATCTCGTGCTTAACTCTTTTAAGAAGAGCTTCCAAGAGCACAATTGCAACAATTGGAATTCTTCCCTCCCGCAAGATACTATTGTTTGTTTTAACTGCTTTGGAACATTAACTACAACCTATTCCAAATAACTAGCCTAAGCTAGATTGGTGGAAAGAGCCCTAGAAAACGTAAAAATTTCTAGATGAATTTTAATTAGCGTTGTTTTATTTGGGTTGTTATTACTCAAAGGGTAAATGGATACGAAACCAATGGTGTTATGAACTGACCCAAAACTGAATGCAATCGAATATGATGGAGTGTAAAAACTACGTAAACTTGAATAAGTATATATTATTATTGATAAAATATGAGATATGAGATATGATTACAAGGGGGAATCACCGAGGCTTTAAATATAGCCTCATGGTGTCCCTTGGTGAAGAGGCATGATCTTTGATCATGCCCTTTCACTTAATAAAACCTAAGATAATTATATCTAACTAATAATTAATAAAATATACATAACATTGCCCCTCTCTTAAAGATGCTTTGTCCTCAAAGCATACGTAACGATGGACAATGTTGACGAACACCTGGGTTTCTTGAGCGGTGGGCTCTTGCTTCCCACATTTTAAAAAGATCGTGGAGCATATTCTCGAGTTCAATCTTTTGTTGATCTAGATAGTGAAAAGATCTGATATCAACAAGGTCAGATCCTGTCTTGACTTCTATTGGATGTTTGATTTTCCTATCTGGAGGCACTTTTATGGGTAGATCCTGGAATACTTTTTCGTGTGTCCGAACTAGTCCTTGTTCTTCTGGTGACTCTTCGTGGCTCCCTTTTGAAGATAACATTTCCAACTGATGACATTGTACTGTAGATGTTGGCGCTCCTATTTGAATCATCTTCGTCATCAGAGAGGAAGATACGACTTGATCTTCTGGGGCTTGGAATCCATACAACCTGTGTTTCTACCCTTTCCACTTAAAACTTATAAACTGCTTCTGATGGTTGGCAGAATAAGTACCTAAAGTTTGTAGCCATTGAATTCCTAAGACCACATCTACTCCTCGTAATGGAACGGTGTAGAATGGAGATTCTAAATGAAAGTTTTTTATCTGTAGTTTGACCTTATGGCATTTCCCTACTTTCTCAATATTCTTACCATCGACCACCATTACCTTCATATTAGGCATGGGGAAGGTAAATATGTTAAGTATTTTTTCCATGGTTGAATCTAGAAAATTGTGGGTACTGCCAGTGTCGACGAGAACCATTACGTTGTTGTTCTTGATATGTCCTCTTAACCTTAGGGTTTGAGGTTGTGATATGCTTGTCATAGCTGATAATGACACTTGCGGAATAGTTTCGCCATCCACTTCTGGAGAGAACTCTAAGTTGTCTTCTAATCCTTCTATATATGAATCATTATTGTTAGCGTCATTAGTTGCTTCACAACTGTATAGATTTTTCGCTTTTCCATTAGCACATCTGTGCTTAGGGTCCCGATTTTCACTGCAACGCTTGCACTTGCCCTCTCTCATTCTTTGTTTTTCCACACTAGATTTTTCTTCTTCACGAAGATGGAGTGGGACATATTTTGTGTCATCTATATTTTCAGATTGAGGAAATCTTTGTCTCGAATATACTTTTTCTGGTTTTGATAATCTTTCAAATTTCTTTTCAGCAGCTTTTGCTTTTTGCCTTGCTACTTCTACTGATGTAACTTCATGAAGTTAGAGCTCTTCTTGTATATGGATTTTAAGTCCTGAGATGTAAGACTGGATTAGACGAGATTCTGACAATCCCGGTACTCGTGTTGCCAAGGTCTCCCATTCTCTAGTGTACTCATCCACATCTCCTTTTTGGCGTAATTTGATAAACGTTGAAAAAAACTTTTCTTCTTTTATGCCTTGAAACCTTTTGAAGAATGCATCCTTAAATTTCCTTCAACTGATAGCAAGCGTCGTCTTTTTCCACCACATATACCAATTATATGCTTCTCCTTCCATTTTCATGGAAGCATGCTTAATTTTTTCATCATCACTAGTAATGTCGTAAATCTCAAAATATTCTTCTGCTTTATTAAGCCATGCAACGTTATTTTTTTCATTACCATCAAACTTGGGTAGCTCGATTTTGGCTTTTCGCTGATATGCTAATGGTGGAACAAGAAGGGGATATTGATTAGCAAATGCATTCCAAAGCTGCTTATTTTGAAAATCTGCATTACTATCTTCTTGATGATGTGGGGAATCGGTCTTTTCCTGATGCTCTTCTGAGTTCCCTGAATCTGCGGAATTGTTTTGTTGATTTTGTTCCATATTAGGAAATATTGGGGATTGTGTCTGACTTAAATTATCTATCTTATCATTTAGCTTATTGAAGAGTTCTTTCATCTTGTTCATTGCTTCGTTATGCTTTTCTGTGGCCTCGTGATGATTTAGCCACATTTGTCTTTCTATTCGATTTGTCGTATCATGAACCTTTTTGATGTTGTTGGAGTGTCCTGCAACTGTACCTTCAAGATCGATTAATCTTTTTCCGAATTCTTCAGAATTATTATTGATCTGTTTCTCGAGATCCACCAATTTCTTCTGGAATTCGGCCATCGACATTGATGAAGACATTGAACGTGTATGAGGTGGGGAATATTTTTCTGCCAGTTTTTCCATCTCTTTTTTTTTTAAATTAATTAATTAATTAATTAAAAAAAAAATTGAAATAATAATAATAATTTCTATTATTATTATTATTATATATTTTAAATAATAATTATTATTATTATTATTATTATTTTATTATTTGAATTATATATATATATATATATATATGGGGAAAAAGATTGTTAACCTTGAAAAGTCACGTTGTTTTTAAAAGTCACTTTGTTTTGAAAAGGCACGTTGTTTTGAAAAGGGGAAATGGGTTTTAATACCATGGGCCCAAAACCACGAGCTTGTAAACCACGAGCAATTACTCTTCCTTGTTCCTTTTTACTTTGTCTTCACATGTACGTATATATACTTCTTTATATATATATATCTCTTTTTACTTTTACTTTTTTTTCTTTTGGAACTATTTTCTTTTAAATATTTTTTTTTCCTTTTAATTTATTTCCCCCTTTATGTTTACTTTCCTTCTCTCTTTTGATTTTATTAATATATATATATATATATATATATTTCTTCCTTCTTCTTTTTTAAAAAACAAATGTTGCTACCCACAAGCACTTGGTTTTTAAAAAAATCTGCAATTTTGGAATTTTCTTGTAATTCCTTAATTCTGGGTGATCACACAGATCCCGAAGAGCGATGGCTCTGATACCAATGGAGTGTAAAAACTCTGGTAAACTTGAATAAGTATATAGGGATTACAATGAGAATACGCCGAGCTTTAAATGTAGCCTCATAGTGTCCCTTGGTGAAGAGCATGATCTTTGATCAACATGCGCTTTTCCTTAATAAAACCTAAGATAACTATATCTAACTAATAGTGTAAAATAACCATAACATATGATAATGTAATATTTTCAATTCAATGAATCCTAATTAGAGTAAGGAGAGGGTTTCCATTCACTGCCAACAATGAAAAAATTGATAAATAAGAGAAAATATAACAAATTCTCTAATGCACTAATTTTATCAAGAAAAACAAATGCTTATCAATTCCAATTTTTTATTTTTATGTTTTTAAAACAAGCATAAAAACATGTAAATTCAAATCAAGGAAACTGATCTAAATCTACGCTTAATTTTTCTAGAATGTAAACTATGTAGTTGTAATGCACAATTCACTTGAAAACTATGCAAATGTAATCTATGCACATTTTTCATGCATATTATGAAAATGAGAATTCTAACTATGCAAATGTAATCTATGCAAGAGAATTCTCGTACACAATATGATTCCAAATAAGCGAAAGAACAACAAGATTATTATCCTTCACTAATGTAATCTAAGGAACCAATCAAGTGTAAGTAAAGAAAATTGGGTTATAATTTCAAAGGTAAAAAGTAAAAACACTCAACGGCGATTAACACTCAGACACAATTTAGCCCCCCCGACGAATGAGTGGGATCTATTTGCAAAAACAAAAAGCAAAAAGATGCAAAATTGTTAAGAGACTGAGACAAACCTCAAAGTAATGACCAAAGGAAATCAAATTAAGAATTTCTCAAAAAGAAACTCAAAACACCCAATTAACTTAACAGAGACTGATGAGATTGTAAATGGACCAGGGCAAACTTGAAGAATCAGGTTATCTGGCTCTAAAAAAGACAAATTTAATTTTTTCAAAAATTTTCCAAGGGTCCACAATTTCTAATGGAACATAGAGTGGACCTGCACTTTTTTGAATTAAAATTTGTGAAGGTTGTCACACTGTTTTCTGCTAAAAACCGCGGAGGCAAGGAAAAATTTGGAAAAATAAATAATCAACTCTCTTTTTTAGGGATTCTTAAAATTTATCTTCCCAACCCGACTTAGAGAATTCAAAATCAGAAAACTCTAAAATTAAAACTGAAAATAAATAAATAAAACTAAGTTTGATCCCCAATGGAGTCACCATTTTTTTATGTGGATTAATCCCCCTTGCGGACAAGAACGATCTCCCTAGTATTCAACGAATAGCTAGAAACAAACATCCATTTGAAAACATTTTTCTCTAGACTAATTGCATTTCAGAATTATTATAAAGTAAAGAGGAAATTCCCTTACCTTGAAATCCAAGTGTTCGATGTTGTATTTTATCTTGTCACTCGAAAGTGGCGTCTTCAAGAAGTAGAACCTACAATCAAAGACAAGACAAGACAATCAAAGCATCTGCAACATATAATAATTAAGAAAAGATAATCCAACTTAGTGATCAAGGAATCTAAGTATTGATGTTATTTAATATTATTAGGAACAACTCAATGAGAAAAAGAGATCCATATGTATTATCTTGAATAAAAAGAGTAATGTTACAACCTGATGCTTTGATGTCGTACATATTTCTCCCTGGGTCCTGAACAATCATTCCTCCTTCAGTTTGACAAGCCTTCCTCTCTGAATACCAGCATAGATTTTTGGACACAAGGTGTGATCATTCTCATGCCAACAACAATTTACTAGTACAGAAAGTATGAACTCTTGGGAATTCTCTTCAACAATTACTTTTACAATCTCAGCATCTACAATATATCAGTTACAATCTACCCTTGAGACTAAAACTTGAGCTCAATTTATAGGGAAATGGAGGTATTTTCAGTTCCATGAATAGGGGAATGGATTCCTTTCATGAAGGGATTTGAGCTCCATGGACCAAGGGATAAGCTCCATGAGTGGAAGGATAAAACTAAAACTTAAGGATGGAAACTTCGTTTCTATTTTTAAAAAAATTCCAAAAATAGCTTGGCGTGGGTGCCCTTTTGAGATAGAGCGTCGAAGGGTGCAGGGCCTAGTGTTAATTTCTCCATGGGCACGAGGCCATAAGTGCCTACCAGCGCGGACCCAAAATCACATGTTTTTGAGGGTCTGTTTGAGGAATGATCAACAGAGAAAATGTTCTTGACATGCCAAGGGATGCAATGACACTTATAGCTATATATGAAAATACACAGAAGTCACTGAAATTGTCCTCCAATGTTTGGGATGGGGATTGCAGGGACAATGACAAAATAATGTGTAACAATGTGTGCTTAAGGATTCAAGTTATTATGCAAATTATTGAGTCTCATGAGTGTTTTTCATGTTAATTTTATGAAAAATTTAACATAAAATAAAGGTTGAGCAAAAACAAATAAAATTATAGTATATCACCATACCACACATCAACATAGAAATTTGATGAAGGAGTTCACCCCCCCTGGGCTACATCTCCTTGGTTCAGCTTCCATAGCTTGGGCCTCTATATTATGATAAAATTTTCAAAATTATGTGTTTACAATGCTTTTATTCTCTTGAAGCGTACACCAATGAGTCCAGAATTCCCTAAAATGGTCATCTAGCCTCTTTCTGCACCCGATTTGGTTGAAAACTCCAAAAGTTATGACCATCTCCAGTTTCTCCACAATTTCTGGCCTAAATTTAGCTAACTCGAGCTAAATCCGGTTAGCTGGCACTAAACTGGGAGTTTCGCTAGATTTTGTGGTCCGAAAAATTAATCCTCATTAAATTAATTAAGTGCAGTTAGGACTAATTAAGCGCAGTTTATCCTTTAAACTCGCATTTAGTGGATAATCTAGATTAGCATTAATAATTAGGGTTATCACAATTTAATGATGATTTTAGGTGTTAATTAAACCTTAGATTAGTGTTAAATCCAGGTTTTAGAATTGGGCTCCACTGGTGGTCACAGGCTATGGTCACATGCTAGGGGATGGCCTCACGGTGCTGGCTCCACAGGGTTTGCCCCCTATTCCCTTGCCGACAGACTTTACAAATCTTAAATATATGCGCAATGGTAATATGGTTAAGACTCAATGTGCGGCGTAGCAGTGGTGTGTGGCAATGGTGGGGCGGAAGTCCCGTGTTCGACCCGCGCCAGCCCTTCTGCTCCCAATTTTGTTTTTATACCATTGGGGGGGAAGTCGCGTCCCTAGGCTGCACCACATGTCCTATCCCCATTATACCACTCTCAACCATACAAAACACTCCAAATCGCCCAAAAATTAAACCAATATGATGCTGCCACTTGGGAGTACCTTACTCGCTCGGAGGTAAACAACAAATTTCGACCCAGCCCAGTTAGCATGCGACATCAACAATACAGACTGCTAATTGGGCAACCTGTCACCATTTTTTTTTCCTTTTTGTGAAAACGGACATAACTCATTTCTGGGAGCATACATAGTCCATTTCGTGTGAAACGAAGTGCGTTAGATTTCAGAATGACGATAACTACATCATCGTTCAAGTTTCACGACATTTTGAGAACTTTGATTTTTGAGCATAAAACTGAGCACCTGATCATTCCTCAACACTAGAAGCCTTTTAGACCCCAAAATATCTTTCATTACTGAACATGTGTATGAGGGTATAGTTCCCTCACCCTTCCAGTCTCAATTCATTGGAATTTTCCTAGTTTCATTGGTTTAAGCTTTTCATAAAATTAATATTTTTCCTTGATTCTGAATACCCTGTCTTGCTCCTGTAGACACCATCATGCTGCAATTTCTCTAAATTTTCAGAACATCAAATTGTACTTAAAGAAACAATCTTGCTTCCACATAGATCTTCAATCAAAGGAAACTTAAAAATTGTCTCACCTCGAACACTGTCGACATGGCGATTTTTAGATTGTCTTGCCTTGTACTTGCGTCGACTTTTGACCAAGTGTTTTCGCCATTTCCATGTAGCATTTTGAAACAAAAATGTACTTGTGTAACCTATGCCTTAATTTTCAAATTTTTTTCCCGCGTTCCCTTTGAACTTTTCACTCTCTTTCACCGGCATCTTGTTTCCATCACTGTTCAACGCTGATGTGGATTGATGCAAATCCTTCACATCTTGTTTACCTCTTTTCAAAGGAAACATGTTAGAGCCTTGAAACATATTATTAAAAACATTAGCAACTTCAATGAAATCATCCTGTTCATTTGATGCTTCTTTTTGAAAGGTCTCATTCAAAACATCACTATGCTTGAACATTAACAAAGCCAAATTTTGACTTGCATTCACTATTCTCTTCATTTCTCCTGCATGTATAAGAGACATACTTCTCTTCTTCTTATGCGATCTAAATATGTACTCAATTCCATTCTTGGAAAAGTGGTACTTATTCTCATGGAGATGAAATACTACTTTCCTACCATAAAGACAAGGAATTCCCAAAACAATACCTAAAATATCAAGAGACACTACATCAAGTTCAACTTTGTCAAGAAAGTTTGAATTGATTCCAAACCTTAGAATGCACTTCCTTGTTACCTGTTAGTTTTCATTCTTACATATCCAACCAAAAGGAGAGGGTCTTGGATGTGTAACAATTTTAAGATTTAAACTCTTAACTAAGTCTTCGGAAATCAAATTAGCTTGAGAACCACTATTAAATAATGTGTCTATTTTGGTATGTTTCGAAACAACTCTAATATGAAAGAGTTAAATTCTTGTATCTTCATCTTGAGTTAAATTAGAACAACTTGAAGAACTAGTGCTTGCTATGTTATTACCTTTCAAACCCATTGTTGTAATCTTGGTTTCATCCCTTGAATCTGAACCTAAGTCATGTTCAATGATTGCAATAGTTTTCTCCTTCTCTTTGGTTTTAAGTTTTCCTGGCTTCAACTCTAGATGGAGTTGCCAACAATGGTCTTCATCATGGCCATTTTTCGAACAAACTTTACATATGATTTTCTCTTTCCTATTTTAATGGAACCATTTTTCTTTCCTCTTCCATTAAACTTTCCCTTTCCTTTACCTTCATACTCAAGGAAACTATCAATTTTCTCATCTGCACTATGTTTCCCTCTTGCTTCTAGATGTATGGCTTGAACACAAACCTCATCTAAGTTTGTGGGATTGAACATGAGAATAGTATGTCTAAGATATATGTGAAAACCCCCAATATAATTCAACAAAGTTTCTTGAGAATATAAATTGACACCCAAAATAAGAGCCCTTCTCTGAAATTCATGAGTGTAATCTTGCACACTTTTCCCTTTTAATTGTTTAAAATTATGCCAGTCCATAATGGCTTTTTTCATGTAAGATAGAATGTATAATTTCCTTTTAATGGCAAAAATAAAATTATACCAAGACATTGAGATCTTACAGTGGTTTTTAATCTCATCTTCAGTCCTTGATTCCCACCATACAAGTGTTGCGCCCTCCATTCTCAAGGAAGTCAACTCAATATTTATATCATCCTCTTGAAGGTTCTGAATTCTACAATAAACCTCCAATTGACGAATCCAATTATCCAGCTTCTTTGCATTCACTTTGCCATTATACATCAGTAGCTAAAATTTGACATCAAAAAGTAAGGGTGACTTATCAATTCCTTTTGAAGTATGTGGATGAACAGATTGAAAGGTTGTGGTAGTGGAAGCTGATGAGGAGGAAGGTGTAGATGGTGGTGAGGATGATGGTGGAGTGGATGGTGGTTTCCTACCATCTCCATGGCCTCCTCCTCTTGGATAACCCTCTCCTATTGGAGGCCTAGAACTTTATCCTTGCATCCTTAAATTCATCTCCTCATAGAGGAACTTAACCATCTCAGTCATATCAAAAAATGCCTTTCTGAATGTTCTCTTATCTTCTATCATGGTAGGTTCTCCTTCATGAGACATTATCACTGAAGATTCAACTTCAAATTGAGTATATGCTGGTGTTGAATACTTTTGCAACCTTTCCCTTCTTCCTCTTGACCTAACTGCAGGGCTTTCAACCAACTTCCATTCTCCTCTTTTGAGTTTTAACCTTGTAAGCATGACACAAAATTACAACAATTAAATCCCTTCTTGTACAAAAAAACCTAAAAACCTAATGTTTTGATACCAAAAAGGATCTGAATTAAGTATGTTAGTGTTGTTGTGCTAATTACTTTTTCAGATTTTGAAAAACAATGTCTTATGTATGCTTAAGGGTTCAAGTTCTCATGCAAATTATTGAGTCTCATAAGTGTTTTTCATGTTATTTTTATGAACAATTTAACATAAAATAAAGGCTGAACAACAACAAATAAAAGTATAATGCATCACCATACAACACATCAACACAAGAATTTGATGAAGGAGTTCACCCCTCCTGGGCTACATCTCCTTGGTGCAGCGTTCATGGCTTGGGCCTCTATATTATGCTCAAATTTTCAAAATGATGTGTCACAATGCTTTTCTACTCCTAAAACTTGTACCAATGAGTCCAGAATGCCCAAAAATGGTCATCTAGCCTCCTTTTGCACTTGATGTGGTAAAAATCTCCAAAATATATGACCATCTCCAGTTTCTCCACAAATTTTGGCCTAAATTTAGCTAACTGGAGCTAAATCAGGTTAGTTGGCACTAAACTGGCAGTTCCACCGGCTTTAGCGATTTTCCAAATTAATCCTCATTAAATTAACTAAGTGCAGTTATCGTTAATTAAGAGTGGTTAATCCTTTAAACTCGTGCTTATTGGATAATCTAGATTAACATTAATAATTAGGATTAACTAAATTTAATGGCGGTTTTAGGTGTTAATTAAACCCCGTATTAGTGTTAAATCCATGTTTGAGAATTGGGCTTCGCTGGTGGTCACGGGCTATGGTCACATGCTGGGAGCTGGCCCCACGAGGCTAGCCTCCTCTTCCCCCGTCGATGGACTTTATAAAGCTTAAATATATGTGCAATGGTAATATGGTTAAGATTCAATGTGCGGCGTAGCGGTGGTGGGGCGGAGGTCCCATGTTCGACCCCCACCAGCCCTTCTAGTCCCAAAAAAAAATTTTCTATACCATTTGGGGGGCATGTGGTAGCCCTAGGTTGCACCACGTGTCCTCTCCCCATTACCCTGCTCTCAACCATACAAAACACGCCAAATCACCCAAAAATTCAACTAATGCGATGCTGCCACTTAACAGTCCCTTACTTGCTGGGAGGTAAACAAAATTTTTTGACCCAACCTAGTTAGCATGCCACGTCAACCGTACAGACTACTGACTGGGCAACCTGTCACCATTTTTTTTCTAGTTTGTGCAAACAGACAAAACTAATTTCCTGGAGCATACAAAGTCTATTTCGCGTGAAATGAAGTGCGCCAGATTCAAAATGATGAGCACTACACAATCCTTCAAGTTTCACAACATTATGAGAAATTTTATTTTTGAGCATAAAATTGAGCACCTTATATATATATGTGTGTGTGTGTGTGTGTGTAAAAAATTAAGGTGATCCAATATGCATTGTTTTTTCTTTGATTATGGTTAGAAATATGTTTCGATACAATTTTCATTGATTTTAAATTATAGTTATGAATGATGATGAGTAGGATGATTAACATCCATTGAGATTATAATTGGTTTATCAAACTTTTTAAAAGGTAAAGGTTACTTTTAATTTAAATCTGATTTCTATGCTAAAAATGTAGTGAGAGAAGCATTCCAAGGTTACCATAATTTTGATGACTTAAGAAGTTAGGAAGGTTAGCATTATAATAGATATTTCGAATTTGAGTTCTAATTTAGGTGTATATAGGGCACTTTAGGATAAGTCATCTTTCATAATCAACACTCTTAGCATCACAAAGATGACATTGTCTTGCAACAATGGTGTTTTAGGAATTGTCTAATGCCTAGTTTCATTATGCAACTCATGAGACCTGGTTTGCATTTTTAGCAACGCTGATTTTCTTCCTTATGCTAATAAGAACTAAAATATATTTTTGATTTTTTAGATCAGGGCTAACCATGTCCTTTTAGTATCTTAGCTTCTTTTTAGAAAAAAACTCTTTATTGCACCACAAATTCTCTTGAAATTTAAATGTAATAATATTTTTAATATTGTCACCCTCGAGGTATAGATTAGTTGGTGATAGGGTGTGTTGTTAACACATTCCTTGCAATGTTATTGGTTCAAACCTCAACTAGGTTGTGTACCATGTATGGGGTTGTGAGGATACACCTGGGGGTTATAGTGCTAGCGGTCAAAATTGAACATATGCCATTTAGGTATGGCACTAACCCAGTTGCCGATTTTTCCAGTCACAAAAAAAAAGTATTGGAAATTTCCTCTAAGATGACATCTTCTTGTATTCCATAATGATTTATCCAAGACTTGATGTCTTGATGTCATTCATGCTTGAGTTGTTGATGGTTACAACTATAATTAGAAGCAATTTTTGGGAGCTTCTTGTCATTCATATTGTTTATCGTGTTCTTGTACATTATGTACCTAACCACAACCATGCACTCAGACGGAAATAAGTTTGCTTCTATGAGGAAGATAGACTAGAGTGTATTTCTTTTAATATTAATATTATAAGTTATAATTTCTTTTTTGGATTTACTTTATCTTTCTCCAAAATTATCTAGAAATATTACTATCTCAAAACATCACAATCATATAAAATAATAAATTGATGAAAATATGAAATACAAAACTACTTTATTTATTTTAAATTATTATAATCATTATAATCAATTTATAAAATACAACACTACTTTATTATAAGCATGGTAATTTTTTTCTTTTGATTATGTATTAGTTTGTCTTTGACTAGAAATTATGTAGCTTATCCATAGTTTAACATTGAGAATCCAATTTTTGTTATTTATTATTATTATTTAAATTTATTTATTTGTAAGGTGATTAGTTGAGGTCTTATTGTGCATTTAGTAACTTCCATATATATTAGTTGCTATTTTTTTCCCTTTTTTTCCTTTTTTTTCCATTCTCTATTATTTCCATTTTCATAAATTATATTTTTTCTCCATATTTTCAATTTAAGATGACTTATTATTATATTAAAACATATTTTAATAAATTTAATTATAAAAAAATTATATATTAGTAAAAAATAAAACACATAAATATATATAAAAAATAAACATATATATTAAAGTTTATATATGTTAATATAAAAATATTAGTGAATCATATTTCTTAATTTTTGGTGATGATATTCAACAATATAATATTTTATTAATTATTTTATTTTTTGTGATGAAATATTTATATCTTTATTGTTTTTTAGTTTAATTAAGCTATATTTAAGCTAAGCAACACTACTAGCTACTAGGTAACCCTTGTTTATTATTATTATTATTATTATTTGTCAATCAAGATGCTTTCAATATATTTTCAATTAATAATAATAATAATAATAAAAACGTTGAGTATAAAATTCATCTCAACAGGCCCCTTTATCTCATTTTGACCAGACTTGTTGAGATCGAGATATGGAGGAAACCATCAAAAGAAGATAACATTCATTATTTTCGGTAGGCCTTGTAGCTTTAGCATATTTAAATAAAACAAAAAGTTGATGAGAAGTGATGGCAACATATTAAGGAGGGGGGTTGGGGGGATTACAAGAGGAGTTAAAAAATAGCCCACATGTTCATGCATATGAAAATCAATGTGCTCCACCCTCACTTCCAGGTAGCGGAGGTGGTCATTGGTGTGGTGATGTTGGCGTCGAAGGTTGTCCAGTTGTTCCAGGATTTCATTCTGGATGTACTGAATTTCATTGATGTGTGCCACCAACTCATTTCGGTCATCATATCGGTGTTCCCAAAGAATTTCCATGTTCAACTGGACATTTCACAACTGGTCTACAATGGAATCTAGTATGGTAGGGGCTACCACATGGCCTGGGGAGTGAGATGGAGAGACGACAGTTGCCTCTTCCGTCTCCCGTCTGTTAGAGGTGTCTGAGGGTGAATTTTTGCCTGACTCCTGCCACTCGGAATGACGGTGATTTCCTCCCCCACGGTCTATCCCCTTTGACGAGGCATACTATGATGGACGAGACTAAACTTCCTAAGTAGAGGGGAGGCATAAGATATTAATTTGCTAAATAAGAGACACAATAGCTAAGAATGCAAAGCCACTTGAGAGATGCAAAACAAAAACCCGGTACCATGCACAAAGACACTTGTGAAGTATGTGTAGAACCACCGGTGCACCTAATTGAGGCTCCTTCCTCCTCCCCCACGACTAGAAATTGAAAAGGCACCTTCCTTGGACTTCAAAGTTCCCAAACACCGACCTGTCTCCTTACTCTTAGGCCCATCTTCAGCTCCTAGAGGAGCATAGTGCATCTCGGGACAACCCCCTCCATCTCGCTACGGTAAAAAGCATGTACCAAAAGGACTCGTAACCCGGGACAAGCCCAATTATAAGACAACTGGGCACCCCAATTACGAGAGTGAAAATAGAAACATATAGGGACGATCTTACCTCAAATATCACACATAAACTCCATTGCCTTCACAATATTTTAATCCCTTGAGCAGAAAATGTAGGTGGGAAGGCAAATAGGCACCCAAATGACTCACGTTCGGGATCCCATGGAAAATCCCGAACCTCGTGTCACACCACCCCGAGCAATCCCGGCGAACACCCCTCTTCTCACCCAAGGTCTTGACCCTAGCAAGTCATTCTCGGAACTAAAGACCAATATTCTTCGTACAACCCAAATTCATCTCCAAAACGACAAACTTGAGGAATTACCACCCAAGTCATGTATTTATCGACTAAGCGTGCGAGCATGGTTTCCACTCGCGGTAATTTAGAGTTGGTTCGACTCATCATGGTGAATTGAAGGCATGCGTGGAGGCCAAACAGCCTATGCCAATTCATCTTCCAAGTGGCCTTTGTGAAGTACACCCCATCATGGATGTTTATTTTAAATTATTATAATTAATTTACAAAATTATTAACTTTCTTATTAGACACAATGTCTTGAGAATGAACCACATTAATTGGTTCAAAACATCAACCAAATATTGATAATGTGATTAATTTGAAAAACTTTATTACTCAAAATATTATTTCTTAATTTACCTACTAATTCAAATCTAACGACGATTATAAGTTTTTTCACATGCTAGTTGATGACGTAAACCTATTAGCTAATGTAATGACATGATCACATGTGCTTTAAGACAAAAATCGATAAATAAATATATATTAGAAGTCTAATAAAAATTTAGAATACCATACGTATAAATATGGTATTTGGTGATGGAAAGAAAAGCTATAAATCCAAAGGTAGATTCACAATCTAAATTGAAATTTCATAGCAATGCAAAAAACACCCTCTATTTAG